>PVJA010010295.1:28539-58050 GCA_004027025.1 Myocastor coypus
AAAAAAGAAAAAAAGGGTTCTCAGCGAGGCATGGTGGTATGGTGGTGCATGCCCATAATCCCAGCACTCAGGAGGCTGATACAGGAGGATTATTGCAAATCTGAGCCAACCTGGGCTATATAATGAGTTTAAGGTCAGCCTGAACAACAAATTGAGACCCTATCTCAAGAAGGACGGAAGGAAGGAAGGAAGGAAGGAAGGAAGGAAGGAAGGAAGGAAGGAAGGAAGGAAGGGAGGCAGGCAGGTGAAGGGAGAGAGGGACGGAGGGGAGGAAGCTAGGGAGGAAGGAAGATTGGTTCTCTGGCAGCCCCAATTCCTTTACGTTGCACCAAATACAATGAATTCACATCAACAGAAGTCAATATACAACAATAAAACTTTTTCTATTTCAAGATTCACTACTTAGAACCTCAGATTGAATAGAAATCTATACCATTTCACTTCCATGCATATATTAGAAGGTTAAAAAAAATCATTCAGTCAGGAAGAGAGTGGAAAAATTTTTGGTAATAAGCTCCAGGAAATATAAATATATAGATGTGTGACCTTCTTTGGCAACTTCCGGAAGAATACGTATGTGAATAATTCTAACAAACATAGCATGGGTAGTTTGTGACTGTTAAGTGCTCCAGTTCCTATGGTGGCCATGGTATCAGAAATTCTAGAGTCGCACTCCCAAGAAATTGTTGCTGGTTTTCTCTGTGATGTAACTGAGTCCAAGTGTGGGGACACAGGGATGTTCCAACTTAACAGGGTCTCTAGCAACTGAAAATAGGCACAGTGCTTCTCGTATCCAATGGCTCATATTTGGGAAGCTGAGAAGCAGGACTGATGTGACCTCAAGGCCAGCCTGAACTACATAGTAAGACCCTGTTTCCACAAAAGGAAAACAAACAAACAAAAACACAAACAAACGACAACAACAAAAACTTGGAGAGCTTCTTAAAGCAGATGTGTCTCAATGGGCCTGTGGCAGTGTGCAGAAACTCACATCTCTGCTCTGAGATTGCTGCCGGATGAGGCGAGACGGATCTGTATCCACGGATCACACTCTGAGTAGCGCTGATCTAAAGATAGCGGTGAATTTAAAGGTTCACAAATTCTGAATTCTTATCGCGTTCCTGTCTGACTGCGTATATGGCTGTGGAAGAGTAGACGCTGGAGAAAGTAAAAATTGGCAAAAGCTGTGTATCCTTTGGCTGGATTCTTAGCGTGGGTAGAATGCATCCTCTGTGAAGCTGCCTCTTCTGTGCTAAGAAACACTTTCCGGGGCTAAGGGTGCTCACCTATCCCAGGGGTCTCCTAGCAGGCCCACCTCTCAGTGGATGAAGTTGCTTACGTGTGGCCTTGGGGCACACATTCAAACCACAGCAGAGATATGCACAGTAGTGGGAACATCTGTTGTGTTGGTGGGTTTAGGCATACGTTAGAAAAACAATCTTGAAGCAACTATCCTATTGTAAGTCTTCTGCAGTTGTGCTTTGATGTTACTAGACCAATACCATCAGCATTACCTGGGAATTTAGTAGAAATTAAATACTTAAGCCCTTGCCAGGTCTACTGACTTAGAAATTCTGGAGGGGAAACCAAGTGACCTATGTTAATAAATTGTCTGGGTCCACATGTGCAAACATGGGAGATCACTGCCGCATTTAGTATGTATCAGAACCACATTGGTTTGAAGTACTTTCTCTGTATAAGTCCAACCTTTAAATATATTTGGGAGTTCTCATGTGAACATTTGGAGAAGCACTGGTTTAATTCAAAGGCTTTCAAAATTTTTTTGACCTAGACCCACATGTTACATCATGACTGATGAAATATAAAAATATTTATAACTGAACAGAAGTTTTGCAAAGTGACACTTGATTAGGGACATGCAGTGTACCCAGATGTTTTCCATTTCCTTATTGAAAATGCTGGTGTTTGGGCTGGGAACGTAACTCAGTGGTAACGTGCTTGCTTAGCATTTGCAAGGCCATTGGTTTAGGATCCCCAGTGCTGTGAAATTAAACAAAAAGATAAGTACAGTGCTGACGGCAGAACTGCTGGATTAATTTCATGACCCCCTCATGGGCTGCAGCGGCAATATGAGAAGAAGCAGGCCCTGGATGCCCTGGGTCATTGCTTCTCAAGTTTTTACAATACATTTGCAGATTCTAGTTCAGTGAAACCGCAGTGGGGTGGGGCTTGAGACTGCATTTCTGACAAGCCTCCAAGTGGCGTTAATGGTGCTGATCCACACTCTTAATAGCAAGGCCAAGACCATAAGGAGTCCAAAGCAACTTGGTCTGCTCCCTGTCATGCAATCTTCCTTCCTTCCTTCCTTCCTTCCTTCCTTCCTTCCTTCCTTTCTTCCTTCCTTCTTTCCTTCCTTCCTCTCTCCCTCCCCTCTTTCCTTCTTTTTTTTTTTTTTAACTTTATTTATGTTATGGCTGCTCTGCCCTGGGGGTGGGGCTGGCACAGCATGTGGTGCTGGGGATCGAACCACAGTCCCTGCGGTTGCCTAAACTTGCCTAAGCAGGTGCTTTAGACAATTGAGCTATGTCACTGGCCCCTCTTTCTTTCTTTCTTTCTTTCTTTCATTTGTGGTGCTGAAGATTAAGTCAAAGCCTTGGCACATGACAGGCAAGTGCTCTACCACTGAACTGTACCTCCAGCCCCAGTGAACATATCTCTCTTATATATTTTTAATTTTTCTTGTGATACTGGGAATTGAACCTAAGGCCTCTGTGTTGAGCTAAAACCCCAGCCCTTATTTATTTATTTATTTATTTATTTATTTATATTTATTTTGAAAAAGAGTCTCACTGCAGTGTCCATGCTGGGCTTGAACTTATGATCCTCCTACCTCAGCCTCTCAAAGTGCTAGGATTATAGACATATGTCACTGTCCCTGGCTATACCTCCCTTCATGATAGAGAACTTTGGAAGAAACTGCAAATAGACTAGTGTTATTTTGCCTCAATGTAGCGGGCTAATCCTAACCCTGACCTTAACCCTAAGCTTAATTTGTTCTTAAATTCATAGCTACTATTTCTGGAATTCACACTCAGCCTATGCAGGTGTAAGCAGACTGTAATTTTCAGCAGATCAGGTTTGATTAGTACATTCATGAGAACTCTGAAGGAAATTTTTGTCTATCACTTGCCTGATTGAACCTGGGAGTCATTTAGCCTTACTCTTGGTTCAATACCAGAATTAGAAACTTGAAAAATTAAGATCACTAGAATGGCGATGTGCATGTCTTGTGTCACAATATTAAAATATCTCTTCTTATCTGAGGACTTCAGAAGACTCAGAGTATTGCCCAGTCAAAACTGACTTGTCCCTGTAGGTGGGCACCACATTAGTGAATTCACAGATGGACCTGTCACTGTGTTGTAGGCTCAGAGGCTGGATATATAGACCGCCAAAATAATGCCAACACTCAGAGCCCTGACTGACACTAACCCCGTTCACAGAGACTGATCTATAAGATAAGATTTTGGGGGCTGGATTACTTGTGTCCTTAGATATATGTCCTTTCTCTTCCTGTAGGAAACCTTTTATGAAAAGGCAAATTATATGAGGTTTTGGATGAGCATGGAATCAGAGAAGTTGGTTAAACATTTCAAAGGTTCATAGATCATCTCCACTGCAGGGAGTCTATCTCCTAAAGGCACCTTTTCCCTTGGCCAATTTTAGATAGGCCTGGCGGCATGGCTTGGAGAACTTGTTTTCTGGAATCTTTATTTATAAGAGGCATTTAGTGGGCACACCCACATTTTTAAGCTTGGACCTTTTGTTTTTTTTTTTTTTTGTGTGTGTGTGTGTATCTCTGCTGTAACTCATAATTATGCTATTTGTGTAGGGGTTTTTTTCAGAATATTGTGCAATTTTTCTTTCTTTTTTGTCCACCCCTCCTCTCCTGTCCCTCTTCTTCTCTTTCCTCTTCTCCTGTCTTTGTCTTCTCCTTCTTCTTATTTCATTCCTGAGGATTGAATCCAGGACCCAGACTTTCTCTCTCTCTCTCTCTCTCTCTTCTCTCTCTCTCTCTCTCTCTCCCTCCCTCCCCCTCTCTCTTTCTCTCTCTCTCTTTCTTTCTTTCTGAAAGACTGAGTCTGTCAGTTGCCCGGGCTGGTCTCCAGCTTTTGGCTCCTTGGCTCCACCTCCTCAGGTGGCAGCCTTGACAACTCTATGGCTCTACCTCCTCAGGGAAGGTGAAAGTGTATCACTGCACCCCAAAATTCTTTGTTCAGAAAAGCATGAGAACATTCTGACCACCTTTCTCGGTTTCTTGATTCTAATTACCTTAATTTTTTTTATTTTGTGTTCTCTTCCTTTTCCTTCTCCTTCTTTCTGTTCCTCTTCCTCTTCCTTCTCCTCCTCCTCTTCCTTCTCCTTGTCTTCCTCCTCTTCCTTCTGTTTCTCCTGCTTCTTTTTGCTGTGTGGGATTGAATCTAGGGCCTTTTGCATGATAAGGTACTGTAACAGAGCTACAACTACAGCTTTGACCTTAATATGTCGATGAATACTGCTTAATTTTTGTTTGTTTGTTTTGGGTACTGGGAATCCAACTCAAATGGTTAAGTGTTTTGTAAAATATTTCTCAATTAGAATATGCCTGATATTCTTCTGATAATTAGATGTAGTTATATATTTTTGGAAAAAACATCATGAAGGCCTTTCAATATTTTTCAGTATGGTTACTGGATGGGTTTTGCTCCCATCCAGTATTTTTCTGTAATCTTCCACTCTGTTCCAATTTGGATTTGGTTCTCTTTCTAGACCTATTGATTGTTATTTTTCATAATTTTCCTTGAAATTCTCTTTACCCTCCTTCTGTATTAGATTTCTTTTAATAACTCTGTTTTTATGATTATTATTATTATTATTATTATTATTATTATTATTTGGGTAAGCGATGTCTTCCAGTGAACCTGCCTTGAGCCATATAGCCAGCAGGGTCCTAGAAAAAGTGACAAGAGATTACAGAAAACCTAGACATGTAATAAAAGGAAAGCTGGTACTGAGTGGGACCTGACTTTCTCATGGAGAGGCAACAACAACCCAGGATGTTCTGCATCTTTATTTGTACAAAGTAACACACCATGGGGGCAAAAGTGCAAGGTCTCAGTGTTTTGCTGAAAACACTGAAAGCAAAACATTCTCAGAGCTCTCCGTGGTGTAGTTAAAGGATGAATACCAAGGCCAAACTCCTGCTGGACTGGCCTTACTCTAGCACCAACAGCTTGCTCACATGGCTCTACTCTGGTGCTCCGTGCTCAGAGATGGCCTTACTATAGCTCCAATGTGTGGTGCATCTCCAATTCATCCATTCCCCACAAGTAGACTCCTGAGAAAGGCCAACTAGGATATATATATATATATATATATATATATATATATATATATATATATATTTTGTTTGTTTATTTGTTTGTTTGTTTTGTGTTTAGTTTTTATAGTATGGGTTTATTTATTTGAGATAGGGCTTCACTATACAATTCAGGCTGGCCTTAAACTTACTATGTAGCCCAAGCTGGCCTCAAATTACCAGGAATCCTCTTGCTTCAGCCCCCAAATGCAGTACTGGAGTCACAGGAATGTGCTGCCATGCTCACTTTAGTCCTTATGCAGCAGAAAATGCCCCCAATCCCAGTGTATTTCAGTTGCCCAGGTAACAGTTCCTGTCATAGCTCTGGTTGCTTTCGTTCTTTCTTTCTTTCTTTCTTTCTTTCCTTCTGGTATGTTATTTACTTATTGTGCTTTTTTATTTTATAAAGAGAATACAAAAATAGTATTAAATCAGAAATACTACAAGTGATACAGAATTTCACTTAGTGAAGTAGGATGAATTTCACAGTATTTGTTGTAATGCATAGTGTTTTATTCCAACCAGTTATACATATTATCAGATATATGCATCCATCTCTTAGAAACAGCTGGTCACTGTGATGCACACTGTATAAACCAATCCCCAATTAACGAGCCATTCTGCCTCTGTACTTCCTGCTTGCATACCTCATATAAGCTCTTGACCACTAGAGATGAGGGCCTGATATTTTGAGAATGATCCTGACCAGTGCCCACTGATGTAAATAAATCTACCTCCAAATTTATATAAGTAAATCTCCTATTTCAGTAATGAAATATCTTCTTTTATCTCATGAAGGCTGCCAGTTTATAAAACTCTTTACTTCATTTCCCTATACTATTTCTTCTTCTTTTAAGTCCTTTCGCTTTCTTGGCAGTGGAGTTCTTTGCTTTTTTTATAATCTTTTTTATCATTTACATTTAAAAATAAGGCATCGAGAGCCCTGGGTGTAAGCTTGTTGTGGGTGAGGCTGGTAGCCTGTGGGGTGCTCCTACAGAGGAGGCTGGGCTCAGCTTCTGCCAGAGGGGCTGGGGACACAGATTGGTCACTAACACTCTAGGCCAGCAATGGTACAAATGTTTTTGAGCCAAGTGCCCAAACTGCAACCCCAAACCCAAGTATCACAAAGCACCAGCTCTGCAATTTGACGGGAATACTGAGGTTTTAGCTTAGAAAAAACAACTCACACGTTTCCATCTTTCATCTTAAAAAGAAAACCACAATAGTAGTACTTTCAGTAATACAAACAGCTTTTTATTGAAAGGTAAAAGTTTTCATCTGGGGTGCTTTTGCACAATTAATGTGATCTTAATGCTGTTGTACGCATGCTGATAACTTCTCAAACCATGACTGGGGAGAATGGGTCCCATGCCAACAGAGAAGGCTCTGCCTGCCCGTTATACCACGTGCCATAGATTTGCCACCACTATTCTAAGTGTGAGAACGAGAGGATAAAAGGTAAACTAGGAATGCCGCCTAAGTCTCTTTTTAGGCCTCAGGCCTGATCTCTGTTTCCTCACCTACCATTCCAGACCTTGAGACCTTTCTAGATCAGCTCAAGAGGTGCTGCTTGAGTAGGTAAGAGTCTACCAGGAAAACAGAGGGGGGTCTGTTAGTGTGATGCTATGAGTCTTACAAGCTATTGGCAGATCAGCTATTTTCAGCTTCCTCCTCAGTCTCAATAGGCCCAGTGACTCCTACAGCACAGTCGGCCTTTGTGTGTGCTTTGCCTTTGGTGAGACAGATGACGACTTGTGAGCCTTACCAGTGGCGGGTACTTTTCCATCTATTTCCCACCATCTTGGTCATCTCCCTTTTCACTTTTATCCATATCTAACAGGCTTCTGTGACCTTTTGATTCTACCTTCTAAATACTACTCCCCCAGATCCTTCCAGTCCTAATATCATTGTTCTATTTATTTATTTTTTTGGTGGCCACCTCAGTCCACCTTGGGAGTGGGGCTGGCACAACAGGTCGTCCCTGGGTGCTTGCCTAAGCTTGCCTGAGCAGGCACGTTAGACACTGAGCTATCTCATTGGCCCCTAATATCATTGTTTTAGTTTGGGCTCGCATTGCTTCTCTCTGGAGAGATGGGAATCTGCATCTCCTTGTGCGTTTTTCAGTCTCATCCCTTGTCTCCACCCAGTGTGGTACCCCAGTCATGCAGCGAAACAAGCTATTTTTTATTTTCTGATAACCTTAAGAATGTCTCATAACTCCTTTTCTATTCCTAAAGGTCCATTTTTCTCCCTTTTTTCTTTTTGGCAAAATACGGATTACTCATCCATCCAAGTTCATGTCAAATATCACTACTAGGAAGCCTTTCCCAGTCCTCAAAATGAGCTGGTCATTCTCTACACTCCTGGGGAGGCTGAGGAAGTAAGCACTTAGGGACTTGACAAATATTTGCTGACTAAATGAAGGCAACATAGGAGAAATTTGGGGCATGTTATAAGCTAACTTGAGTGACTCTATCCTACACTATGGCAGCATTTCAGGAGCTGCTTGTCCTCTGGCTCTCCCAGCCCAACCCTAAACCATGGAATGTGCTAAGCCTTTGAGAGGCAGGATGCGACCCCAGGTGTCCTAATGCTCAAAAGCCTTTTAGAGACAGGATGCAACCCCAGATGTCCCAGTGCTCAAACCAAGAATTGACTTAACCCTTGTCTTTGTTGACATAAGCCCTCCTACTCCAAAACAAACTCTGCCTTTTGCCCTTGTTTGGTGTAAACTCTGTTCTTACCTTTATTTGACTGAAACTTTGTATCTCCCTTTGTTGTAAGCTGACTCTGCTACTTCTTTCTGTAACAAACATTGTGATTGCTATATTGTAAAACCTTATTCTCACTGTGAGCCCCAACGCTGGGTACAGATACTCTCACTAACTGCAGACATGCCTGGTGACAAATGCCTTTCCTTATTACAAGAACAAAAGGCAACTTCCAGGCCCCACAAGGTCTCCTCTTCCTCCCCAACCTTGGTGCCAAAGGTCCTTCCTGATTATAGGATCAAAGACAACTCCTAAATCTTGCGAAGTTCTTCTCTCCAATCAAAGACAACTCCCCTTTCTCCACCCCATCCCCATGGCTCCCCCTTTTAAATTCTTTGTTCCATCTTAGGGGCTTGCTTCATTCTCCTGACCCACAGGAGAGTGTGGACTGCTGAGCTCAGCTAAAGAAAGCGCTACAAATTTTTTGCCTTTGGGTCTCTATTGGCATGACATGCAACAGAGCAGTCTTGGTTCCTCCTCTTAGGGTTTCTTTTTTTTCTTTTTTTTTTTTTATTTTTGTGAGACTGGGATTCAAACCCATGACCTTGCGCTTGCCAGGCAGGCACTTGTGCAACGGAGCTATCTCCCTGGCCCCCTCTTAGGGTTTCTTCTTCTTCTTCTTATTTTTTTTTTTCTTGTTTCAGAGCCTTTGTTTATTCACTCATTTTTATGGCCGGCTCAGCCTGCCCTGAGAGCAGGGCTGGCGCAGC
The DNA here is from genome assembly GCA_004027025.1 of Myocastor coypus. Classification (NCBI taxonomy): domain Eukaryota; kingdom Metazoa; phylum Chordata; class Mammalia; order Rodentia; family Myocastoridae; genus Myocastor; species Myocastor coypus. The sequence continues at coordinate 37,380 of PVJA010010295.1, forward strand.
ATGTGGTGCCGGGGATCAAACCTCGGTCCCTGAAGCCGCCCAAGCTTTTCCAAGCAGGCGCTTTAGACCACTGAGCCATCCCACAGGGCCCCACTCTTAGGGTTTCTTGAAGTCCTAATTATAGGAGTTTACACAAAAGCATGTTTGCATACATATTTGTAAATTTCCTTGTGGATAGGAAAGACATACAAACTCTGACAGGCAAGGTGGCTACTGCTCCGGACCTAACTGCAAAGCATTTTGACACTGGCTATAATGAAGTCTCCAGAAAGCAGAAATTTTTATCTCTTTGTTTACTCTGGCATCCTCAGCAGCATCAGACATGACAAGTGCTTGTATTAGAACACCGACAGGAAACAGATGGCACATTCAAAATAAGATAATTTGAGAACATTTACAAAGGTGTTGAGGAACCACAAAATGATAGCAAAGTAATTCAGAGTTTAGAACAGTGGAAAGTTGTCAGCAGTAGCAGAGGTCTAATGGGAAAGGTTAGGGAGTAGGTGGCCCTGGTCATAGCCACTGAGCTGGACAGGCCACACCATGCAGGTAACCTCAGTCCAAATCACAGTGTTCCAAAGAACAGAGGAAAGCTCAGGCTTGGAAGGCTGCCTTTTAAAGCATCTAACCTAGTCTGAGGGCAACAAGCAGGACTCAGCCAGGGCTGGCAACTGGGTGACACAGTTGCCACCATTCTTCCCTTCCACATTCCCCACAGCAGACTTTGTTTCTTTTGCTTTCCTTTTTTAAAACCAAATATAGTGCTTTCTTTCTTTCTTTCTTTCTTTCCTATTTCACCAGAAAAGTCCCTACAATACCCCTCAACACGATGCTCTACATAGTGTCTTTTGGGCCACAGAGATAGCTCAGTGACCCAAGTGCCTGCCTAGACAAGGGCAAGGACCTGGGTTTGATCCCTGGCACCACGTGCCTGCTGAGCCAGCCACTGAGACCAAGTGTGGTGGTAGACACCTATAATCCCAGCATTGGTGGGGGAGGGCTGAAACAGGAGGATCACTAGGAGTCCAAGATGCAGTGAGAGCCCGTACTAAATACATAAAATAATATTAAATTAAAAAACAGTAACTTTGGGGCTGGGAAGATAGCTTGGTGCTCTAAGTGTCTACCTGGCAAGAGCAAGGACCTGGATTCAATCCCCAGCACCACATACCACGCAGGCCCCAGAATCCTAAAAGCACAGAGCCAGCCACTGAGACCAGGCTTGGTGGTGCACCCCTGTAATCTCCAAGCTGAGACAGGAGAAATGCTATGCAAGGAGACCCTGTACCAAAGAAATAAATAGATTAAATTAAAAAAAAAAAAAAACAGTAACTTTTACCTAATATGAAACCTATTTGGCCCTGCCTGCTGTGTGGGCCCTGCTCTCAAGTGTGCTGAAGCAGCAATGGAGTCTGGGCATGGTAGCGCACACCTGTAATCCCAGCACTTGGGAGGGAGAAGCAGGAGGATCACAATGAGTCAGTAGTGAAACCCTATACAAAAAAAAAAAAGAAAGAAAGAAACCTATTTGTCAAATTCACTGCAATGAAATAAGGATCACAGTGGGGTTGGTAGGGTCTTTCCAGTTTAAAGTAAGCTCTAGCTATTAGCTGGGGATATAGAAGTCAAATCAGCTCCCAGGAAAAATGAATTGTCAAGTGTCAAACTAAGATGAGTCCCCCCCACCCCCCATGTAGGGTTCAAGTTAGAATTCTGAAACTAAAGGCAGAAATAAGAATGCAAGGGGCTGGGAAGATAGCTCAGTAGAATAAGTGCCTTCCACAAAAAAACAAAAATTGTACAGACTGACCAAAACAATGAGAATTGAGGTGAAGTCATATAGTGAACATGTAGGATATTTTTGCACTTAGGCTGGTAGAAATGATGTCTCTAAGTTACTTCTTTTTAATTTTTTTTCTACAAAGCTTTATGCCAGAGGGCATAAGTCCTCTTTGGCAGCTGCCTTCCTCATGGCAGCTAGCACACTGCTCAGCTCCTCACGCTTCCTCTTGGCGCGATGTATCCCCACCCTCTTCTTGATGAACTTCAGGGTGCGTTTGTCCTCAGGGACCTTGAGCAGCTCTATGGTGTGTCACTAGTAGGAAGTGAAGCTGCATACCTCCCGGATTTTGTCCCCCACGAACTCGGTGTGTTTGGTGTGGCATCCGAATTGGCAGCTGTGCCTCAGTTTGCTCACATTCTTAGTCACCTTGTGGACCTTGTTGAGGCCACAGCCATGGGATAGCAGAGGGCCATGGCGACTGTTCTTCAAGGGCTGCTGTGGCGGAAGCTCTAGGACACTGTTAGGCATGAGACAGGTTGACTCAGATATCGGATGCTACAGAACTCAAAACAGAAGTTGCACCTGCAGCTAAGCAGAGAAACAGAAAGGCATAATAGGCTTCGTTTCTATCCCTCACCTACACTCTTAACTTTTCAAATTAAGAGAAAAGCTTTTGGAATGAGTACTTAACTAAGACAAGCTTATGAAATCTTAATAACTGCCATTTACCTGGCTAGTTACTCAGACTTAGATAATGCTCTCATTAATCTACATAACAACTCTATAAGTTAAATAAAATTATACTTTGCAGACGAAGAAATGGAAGTTAGAGTAATAAGTACATTGTCATTCTAGGGTTTCAATCCAAGCTTATTTGATATATGTTGCTTTTTTCAGACAAGATTTCACCATGTTGTTCAGGCTGGCCTTGAACTCACTTTGTAGCTTAGGTGAGCCTTGAATTCACAGTGATCTTTCTGCCTCATCCTCATCCCCATCCTCATCCTCATCCTCATCCTCATCCTCATCCTCATCCTCATCCTCATCCTCATCCTGTAAGCACTGGGATTACAGGCATATTCCACCAGGCCTGACTGCTTATTTGACTTTTAAAACCTATATTGTTTATGGCCAGGCATAGTAGTGCACGCACTTGGGAGGCAGAGATAAGAGGATGAGTGTGAGTTCAAGACCAACCTGGCCTACAAGAGTAAGTTCAAGGCCAGCCTGAATTGTATAGATAGACCCTTTCTCAAAAAGACAAAAAGAAGAACCAACTATATTATTTTGATTCATTAGCTGCTTACTTAATTTAATTTTAAAAAAATATATATTTGGTACAGGATCTTCTCACACAGTTTGGACTCATAGTGATCCTCCTTTCAGCTTCCCCAGTGCTGGGATTACAAGTATGCACTGCCATGCTCAGTCTCAGAGGCCAGCTCAGTGTGCCTGGGGGCAGGGCCAGCATAACATGTGATGCCAGGGATTGAACCCCAATCTTTACACTTGCCTAAGCAGGAGCTTACTCTGATAAGCTATCTTGCCAGCCCTATTTTATGTTTTGTTTTGTTTTGTTTTCTGAGACAGGGGTTCAAACTCACAACCTTGCACTTGCCAGACAGGCACTTATGCCACAGAGCTATCTCCTCGGCCTTTTTATGTTTTTTGAGAGCATGATTACAGCCAACTTGAAGTCGTGGATTTTCTTGAGTCATCATAAATGAAGAGAATAAGCACATTTAATGTATTAAGGCCATAGGGATTGGGTGATAGCTCAGTGGAATAAGTGCTTGCCTGTCAAGTGCAGGGTGCTAAGTTCAATCCCCAGTACCGAAAAAAAAAAAAAAAAAAATGTATTAAGGCCATAGGAGTGTATAAATTAGCTTATCACCAAATTTCAGCTGGTTTTAAAAACGCAAAGACTATTTCACTCAACTTTAACTTTTTTCTCCATGCATGTCAATTGTTGTTTCTGCCATATTCAAAGTACTTGCTAAGAGCAGTCAGCTCACTTGTGGCTCCCAAAGGGAGGGCAATCTGCTCACTACTTTTATTTTTTTGAATGCCTCTCCCCATATAAAGACCTGCCAGTCCTTAGGCTTCACCTGTAAACTCTCCCAAAGACTGCCATACAAAACAAATTGAATTGATTGTCTGTGATTGTCTTATGATTCAAATAGGTAATGAAATGCAATTGGAATTGTCAAACACAGAGAATATCAGGTAATGGGGTGGAACTGAAGCCTTGATGGGCCGGCCCATGGTGAATCTAAAGCTGAAGTTGTCAAATTAAAAAAGAAAATAGAGTCTAGGACTATAGCTCAGTGGTAAAGGGCTTTGTAAGTATGCACAAGGCCCCAAGTTCAACCCCCAGCACTGCCAAATAAGCAAGCAAAGAAAAGGCGTCGAAACATGCATGCGTGGTTCTGACTTACCATGGTTCGGTTTAGGACTTTTGTCTCTCTGATAGTGCCAAGCATACCAGAACAACCATCATTTTTTTTTTTTTTTTTTTTTTTTTTTTTTTTTTTTTTTTTTTTTTAGTACTGTACTCACTAAATCATATGTCTGATTATAAAATTGGCTTTTTAGATATTTGTGCTGTGTTGGATGATTTTGTGCAGTTCTAGTCTAATGTAAGTGTTCTGAGACCAGAAAGATAGTTATGGGGCCAGGGAGATAGCTCCGTGGCACAAGTGCCTGCCTAGCAAGTGCAAGGTCATGAGTTTGAACCCTGGTCCCACCAAAAAAAAAAAAAGAAACCAGAAAGATAGTTATGATGTTTAATATGTTAGGCATATTAAATACTTTTACTATTTTGTAGTAGTGGCGATTGAACATAGGGCCTCATGCATGCTAGGCAAGCACTCTCATACAGTCTACATCCCCAGACCTTTTAAAATTTTGAGATAGGGTCTCTTTATGCTGCTCAGGCTGGACTGGTGGTCCTCTTGCCTCAGTTTTGCAAGCAGCTGAGGCTGCAGGTGTGTGCAGCACCACGATCCCTGCAGTTGCCTAAGCTTGCCTAAGCAGGTGCTTTAGACCATTGAGCTATCTCACTGGCCCCTTAATTACATTTTTGAGTTATGATATTTTCAAGTTATAAAAGGTATATTAAGTTGAGGATCATCTTATAACTCAGTGACACACACACACAAATACCATATGGAAACTGGAATTAAGGTTTCATCTACAGGGGAGCTAATTACAGATGAGAGGGCAGGTGTAGAGGACACACAGCAGTAGCAGAGGAACGCAGATGCATCAGCAGGGGAGCTAAGGAAAGTTGCACGTAGTGTGAGAGGCGCAGTGGTTTTTGGCTGAGGGAAACAGCTGCCTAAACTGACCTTGCAGGAAGGGAAGGAGAATAAATATGCTGACCTCATTCTGTTGACATTGTTACTGGAACACCAGGGTCGTGTCCCAGGGTGAAGAAGAATGAAACTGCGGATGGAGGAGACAGGGTGCAAACAAATTTATTTAAATGGTATAAAGGCAAGGAAGCAAGATTCCTGCTAGCCTGGAGAGGGTTCTGAGGAGACTCATGAGGGCTCTTTGTCTGGAGGCTTTTAAGGGCTTTAGAAAGAAGCCCAGGCTGTTACAAGCGGTATAATGTCTGCCTCATAAGAGATCATATAGTTTTTCGTGTCTGGGCTATGCAGAGTGAAAGCAGTATCCATGCAGGGCCCCGCATCCTTGAGCCAGTAACCTGCCCGATCGTGCTCCGGGGAGGGCCCAGGATTGCTGTAAGGATTAAATAAGGTAGATTGGGCATTTAACTTGTCATTCAAATACTAGACATTACTACTAGGGCCCTGTCTAAAGATCCCACCAAGCAGGTGGTTTTTGTAAGGTCCCTGGAGGGTTGTGACTCAGCAGACTCCATTTTGGGCTTCCCCATTCTATTTTAGGGCTGCTGTCCTTACTGCCTAGGGGAATCCTAACTTTTGTTTCACTAATTTTTGTTACAAGGTGATCCACACAGGCTGGGCTTCCAGGAAGGAGCACCGTGGAGAAGAGCGAAGTGTGGATCTGTGGGAAGATTGGAGACATTTTGGACATGGCATGCTAGAAAAAAATAAAGCAGTGGATTAAAGGAGAGCCGAATAGATGTGCAAAGAGAAGGTGCTAAGGCAAAGAGATGTGCCGACTACCAGAGAGGCAGAAAGGCTGGCTCATTCCCAGAGGGAGCTGCCCCTGCCTGCTGACTTTCTGCGTGGAGATCCTGTACCAGTTTTGGTATCAGCGTAACTTTACAGCTGACCCTCCTCCTTTAAAAAATTTGTGTTTCTGTTCCTTACAATTCTGAAATCTTAATAAAATGTGAGGTACAATGAAAATAGTTTCTTTCTCTTCGAAATCCTGTGAACAAAGATGTTTGAGACAGGTAGGCCACTTACTAAGAATGAATTATAACACCCTCCTCAGCTTTTTGTAAAGTGTCCAAATTTAAAAATAAAGGTGCCAGTGTCATGAAAACCACCTCCTGTCAGAATTGAGAAATTATCAGACTGACCTAATTAAACAAAGTCTCTCAGATTATGAGAAACGTAAGCGACTCTTTGAAAGAATCACAGACCATTCTGTAGGTAATTAAAACAATACCACATTTTTCTTTGTCTTCTCCCAATTTTATTAATTTATCATTATACTAAATTACACATATTTGATTCATTTCTATGTACAAATTCATGACCCCAATGAAAATAGCATTTCCATATGTGCTAAAAATTCCGAGCATCGCTCTATAATCCCTCCCTCTTCCCGCTTACATCCCCAGACACTGATCTAGTTTCAGTCATGATAGATTAATTTGCACTTTTCTGGAATTTTATATAAAATGGGGCTATGGAAATGCTAATTTTCCTGATTTGGTCATTACTCATTATATATACATATATCAAATTATCATATTGTATTCCTAAAATACATCCCAATAGTATGTGTTAAGTAAATTAAAATATATCTGTCTCCCAGGATTGCTGTAAGTATTAAGCAAGATAGAGCATACATTTCACTTTTCATTCAAATACTAGACGTTACTACTATGAAAGTACAGTGGGAAGCATTGAGAAGTTAATCTGTCTTATTCTTCTCGTCCTCCCATAGTAAATACCATCAATTGTATGACTTAAACCTAAAAATATATATTTCTTCCAACTTTAGAGGCTTGGAAGTCCAATAATAATAGGATCAGTATTTGTCAGGTTCTGGTGAGGGCTCTCTTCCAAGAGAGCCCTTTACATTTGGATGCTCTTGTGATTGCAGAGGACAAAAAGAGTAGGTGAGCAAGCTTTCTCTCTGCTGTCTTTTCTCTCAAGAGCATAATCCCAGCATGAGGGTCCTGCTTAAAAAGTTCACCTAAACCTAATCACCTTCCAAAGGTTCTATCTCCAATGCCATTATATTGGGCATGAAGGTTTCAACGTATGACTTTGAATGTGTGGGAAGGAGACATAACTCAGTCCATTCTTTATTTTTTGGACCTCTTTAATGAGTCCCCACAAGACCCTGTCAATGTCATAGATCTGAGCACAAAAACCAAATACTGGGCTAGGGGTGTAGCTTGGTAGGGAAACACTTGCCTAACATGTGTGAGGCACCTGTATTTGATCCCCAAAACCCCCAAATTAAATAAATACTTAAAAAATTTAAAACATTGACCAATACCTGTTTTCTTGAGGGCAAATGCCACTCTTCCCCTCTGTTTTTATATAGCTTAATATGATATTCTGATAGAGCAGGAACTCCAGGAATATTTATTGTTATGACAATACTTGTATTGTGCATCATAGATTACAGTGCATTTTCAGATATATTATCTCTTTCTGACCCTCAAAGATCCCCAAGGAATTAAGGATAGAAGGTAACATTAATCTCACTTCATCAGGTGAGGAAAACTAGGATTCAGAGCATTTAAAAGCTGACATAACAAATAGCTCTTCAGATGCCTGCCCAGTGTCTCCTACTTTGGCACGTTGTCCATTACTGTTCCTGAAGAGCAAGGCTTGGGAGGGCATTTCAGCCTTTGGCTAATGCTAATATATTATATCCTTGCCAGATAATAGACAACGAAGACAGTAGACAGCATTTTGATATTTGCACTGCAGTATACACTTAAACAGAGAACCACAGGAGATAAAACCTCATCTGCAAAATTTGGACTAGATAGAACCATTACTCTCCTTTCTCCTAAATATAATTCCGAGCAAACTAAGATTTGAAACTTACTATGAATACTCCATATCAATTTTAAATAGTTTTTTCTCACACATTGTGCCTGATTTAATAAGTATAATAGTGCTCACTTCAGCAGCACATATGCTAATCAGTATAATAAATATTGCCTGAGGATTACTTCCCGTTGTTTCTTTTCTCTTTTTCTAATCTAACTCAGAATAGACCTCACTCCCATCCCCATACTGGGATTAAACACAAGGCCTTTGCACTGAGCTATGTTCCCAACCCTTTTTATTTCTTATTTTGAGTCAGGGACTCACTAAGTTCCAAAATTATTTGGGCTGAGCTCAAACTTGCAATCTTCTTGCCTTAGTGTTCAAGAATGCTGGGATTAAAGGGATGTCCCACCAAGTACAATTTATTCAAAACAGTTTTTTTTTTTTTTTTTTTTTTTTTTGTCTTTTTGAGACAGGGTCTCACTGTGCAGCTCAGGCTGGCTTTGAGCTCACTTTTGTAGCCCAGGCTGGTCTCGAACTCACAACGATCCTCCTGCCTCAGCCTCCCAAGTGCTGGGATTACAGGCGTGAGCCACCACGCCCGGCTCAAAACAGTTTTAAAGCGTTGCAACTTGGGCATGTTAGTGTACAATTATAATCCTGACACTTGGAAGGCTGAAGCGGAAAGATTGCAAGTTCGAGACCAGCCTGGGCTACTTACAAACACCTTGTCTCAAAAAAATAAAAAAAAGACCTGGGAATATACTCAGTGTGAAGGCCCTGGGTTCAATCTATAGTACTACAAACAAAAACAAGCAAGAATCAACAAAAACTAAAACCTATTGCAAAGGTGTAATAATTGACAGCATATAGCATATCTATTTTGCATTTTTATTCCTGAAGAAAGCTCAGGTTTTTCATCTTTTTTTGGACTAATCTTCTACTCTTCAATGCCTTGAAAAGGGAAAAAAGATCCTATAGATAAAAAAACAAAAAATGGTCAGTGATCTTTCTTTGGTAATCGCTCATATTACTACTGCTTAGACTTAAATTAGATATTATCTCATAGGATCTAAATTGGGGCTGGCACATGACAAAGGGCTTAGCAAGTGTCACTCTTCATAGTTAGAGCTCTGGATCTTATTACTATGAGCTCTTATTTTGAAAATATAAAAATAATAATTTATTTATAAAGAGGAACTTTTTTTTATTAATGGCCAACTCAGCCTACCTTGGGGGTGGGGCTGGCTCAGCATGTGATGCCAGGGATTGAATGGTGATCCTTGTGGTTGCCTAAGCTTGCCTAAACAGGCACTTTAGACTGCTGAACAATCTCACCGGCCGATTAAGAGGAATTTAAAGAAAATGGATTATAATAATTCTGGCTCTTCTAGTAAAAATGAATTATTAGAGAAATATAAAAGGATGTGAATGGGCCCAGCAGGATGGTTCAGTGGTCTAAAGCACCTGCTTAGGAAAGCTTGGGTGGCTGCAGGGACCACAGTTCGATCCCTGGCACCACATGCTGTGCCAGCCCTGCCCTCAGGGCAGGCTGAGCCAGCCATAAAAATAAATAAATAAACAAACAAAAGTTCTGAAACAAGAAAAAAAAATTCTTTAAAAAAATAAAGAATGCTAATAATATTCATCTCTACAAGAATCACTGGTAATAGTTTACTTTTTAGTGTATTCTAGACTTCGCTCATGTTAGGCAAGTGCTCCACTGCTGAGCTACCAGGGGCCGCTGGTATTGTAAAGGCACCAGACAATGTGTGCATCTTGCTCTGGAGACTCATAACAGCCCTGCAGTTTGTTAGCCTCTTAACACCTGAAACACATTAAGCCACAGCTGATAGACTAAAAAAGAACAAAACAACAGCAACTGAATATACAAGGAAATACAATGAGAAGTAATTTAAGAGTGCCAGATTTCATATCTTAGGAATGACTTGCTATTGCTGAAAATCAAAAAATGGAGGGATCTTTATTTTATATCTTGAGGTACTGTTTAAAAATTTTAGTCATGCATATATATTATTTTTATAATTGAAAAATTGAAACACATCACAGAACTTTGAACTCTAGAGACTCAGCTAGCATGAGGTTTTTGTTGTTGTTGTTTTTTTTTGTCTTTTTGAGGCAGGGTCTGATATGCAGTTCAGGCTGGCCTTGAGCTCACTTTTGTAGCCCAGGCTGGTCTCGAACTCACACCAATCCTCCTGCCTCAGCCTCCCGAGTGCTGAGCATGAGTATTTTGAACTCCAATTCTCCTTCTCTAATCTGCTTCACCCAAGCAGTTGCCCAATTGTACGTTAATGGCAACTGAGAATAAACCCTTATCTAGACTGTAGACTTAGGCTCATTACTACTCGCTGAGAAATTAAAGTGGGCTCTTCCTATCTCCTGAGGATAAGCCAAGAAAAGAAATGGAGGTGAGGCTGGCCAGATAGCTCAGGGACTAAAGTGCCTGCTTAGGCAGAGCTCAGCAGCAGGGGTTCTATCCCTGGTGTGCCGTGCTGCCCCAGGGGGCGCTGAGAGAAGGTTAAGACTGGATGTGGTGATGTGAGCCTGTAATCCCAGTGCTTGGGAGGCTGAAAACAGGAGGATCACTACGAGTCCAATTTATGTAGTGAGACCCTGTAGACTCTGTAGACCCTGTCCTAAATAAAATTAAATTAAATTTTAAAAAGAAAAAGAAGGAAAAGAAAGGAGGTGATTTGACAACTCCTGAACAACCAGTAACTAATTCCTTAAAAAATATGTGTTGATGTTTGTGTAGACAGGCCACAGTCACAGTGGCTACCTATATATAGTTACTATTGCTGCCTGAGTGCTTTAGTGACAAAGAAACACATTTTAAAGAGGCTGGAGATCATATGTGGTGGTGCATGCTTGTAATCCCAGCACTTAGTCGAGAGGGAGAGGCAGGAGGATCCTGTGAGTCTGAGGCCAGTCTGGATTACATAGTGAGTTCAAGGCCAGCCTGAAACACATAGTAAGACCCTTTCTCAAAAAAAAAAGGCATGAAGTTAGGATAGTACTTTTGCATATGATGAGCATTCAGTCATTTCCTACTGAACTGAGAAAAAATAAATACGATCATTTATAAAGTTACTACCAGACATTGTACTAGGCATACCTCAATGAGATCAAGATCATTTGAATTAAATAACCTTTTTTTTAAAAGTAGGTATAGGGAGAGTTATAACACTTGCTGGATTAAAAGGAAAGTGCCCTATGATCAAGTACCTAATGTTATTTATTTTTATAAAACTTCCTTCTGATATGTTCTGACTAGCATCATGACCTTCTTGCCTCAGCCTCCCTAGTGCTGGAATTCCAGGCATGCATCACCACATCTGGCAGAATCCTAACTATCTAATAACCAAATTAACTCCTACCAAAGTGTGGTACAACCATAAGGCATACCATAATACCACTTCCACCACTAGTGCACACTACCATCATTACTGTAACAGTGCTGGTATATGTTCCCTGTATATCCAAGGAGATTGTCATAGACTAAACATCTCTCACACTTATGAACCAAAGGGCTGAGCTGGGGTGGGGATAACCTAGTACCTCACTGCCATCATTTGAGTTCCCTTATTGGCAAACCCTGAGATAAAGACTGGAATGCAAATACAGTAGTTTATTTGGAAGAGCAGCGAAATGGAGAGATCAGGTAGGGAAGGATGGAAGTCAGTGATGCTCGTGGTATCAAGACAGCTACTGAGATCCAGGGGAAGGGCTCCCCAACAATAAGACTAGAGGCTTCACCCACGTTCAGCACAGACTGGGGCTTTATTTTGAAAATGAATATATCATTTCTCATGCAGCCAAGACTTCTGAGTGAGATTCATACTCTCTAAGATTCAGCATCTATATTTGATGTTTGTTACTATTATGGATGCTTTATGATTCCTGAGCAGTTTCATGGTCATTTTACTATGTCAATCAGATTTATGCAAAAATATTTATATTTATAGGAAGTATATTGTTACGGCTTGTGTTTACTTGTTCCCCCCCAAAGCCTCACAGGTAGCATAGGTGGGGCTTTTTCAGGGGTGGCTGGTTGTAGAGTTGTGAGCTGAGATTGACTCATGGGCAGTATTAGGATCAAGAATACCAGGATTAAGGCTGTGAGTGCTATGTAGCCCGGATACAAAATATAAGGGAATAGGGCTAGGGAAATAGCTCAATAGAACAAGCACTTGCCTTGCAAGTGCAATGACTTGAGTTCAATCTCCGGGCCCACAAAAAAAAAAAAAAAAAAAAGATACAAGGGAATGAAAGTGCTGTGGTTGTCCCTCGGCACTTTGCTAACTTCTGTTTCCTATGAACTGCTTCTCCTGTGCGATGTCCCTCTGCTTTGGAGCCAGCTGGTTATGGACTGAAGCCCCTAGGAACTCTGAGACAAATAAACCTGTGGCCTTTAACTTTAGGTGTCAGGTACTCTGTCTCAGCAAGTAACAAACATGCATAGGTTTCCTTTTCATTTTTACTTTGGGAATTCTTACTATGTTATTTTATTTTATTCCTATATTATTATCTTTATCTTCCAAATAATATAAATGATATTTCTAAAATAACCATGCCAACTTTATATATTTGCTTGTTTTTGTTTTGCTTTCCTCTGTTGGTGCCAGGCACTGAACCCAAGGCCTACTTACTGAACTACACACTTAGTCTTTTAAAATTTTTTTTCATTTTTGAGACAGTCTTGCCAAGTTGCTTCTGTGCCTGGGCTAGGTGTAAATCTGTGATCTTTCTGTTTCAGCCTCCCAGAGTGCTGGGATTACATGTGTTTGCCACCCAGCCTGGCTTATTTTGGTTTTTAGACAGAGTCCTACTATGGTCTTGAATTCTCTATAGAGCCGAGGCTGGTCTTGATCTTATATGCCTTTTACCTCAGCCTCCTGTGGGTTGGGATTTCAGGCTTGTGTCACACACACACACACACACACACACACACAGCACACAGAGTTTTAAGGCTATTCTTTTTTTGATTTTTGTTTTTCAGGTGAGAAAGTCCAGGTTAATGTAGTACATTTTCAGTCACCAAACACATTGCCAGAATCTAAATTCAATGGACCCCAAAGCTGAGAGTGGGTCAGAGCATCTCCTGAACCTCAGACCCTAAGTGTGAGACCCATACAGTAGGACAGGAGAGCAGGGATGTGGCAGGCACCAGCCCCTCAGCCTGGCTCCTCCTTCCAGGGAAATCAAGGAATCCCTCCCTCCTGATCCAGCAGGGCCCTGCCCTGGGCCTTGGAAACAAACAGACCTTTCCAGATTGGTTCTGTCCTTGGCCATGACTAAATCACTCTGTCCAAGTGGGGGGCAGGTGACCTCCCCCAGTGCCCTCGCTGGCATGGCTGTTTAAAAAACCAAAAAGTTTCTGAAGAAAAGCCCTAGCCTTTCATTCATTTTCCTCCATCTCTTTTTTCTCATAATTATTACTATCTTCAAGGTATACATATTCTTTTCATATTTATTATACTTCTACTTTGTGTGTATCCCTGAATAACACTGTACTTTTGTTTTTAAACTTTGTAATGCTGAACATTTAAAAACTTACTTTTTAGGGCTGGGGGTATAGCTCAGCAGCACAGTGTCTGCCTGGCAAGCACTTACTTTTTAATGCAATATTGTTTTTCAAGGTTTTACCTTTATTATTAAATTTTGTGCTGTATATATTTCTATTGTATGAATAAATCACAGTGGCTGCTGGTGGATATGAGTTGTTTCCAATGTTTAGTATTATTAAAAAATGCTACAATTCTCAATTTTCTCTAGAATTTCTATGTAGAAATGTCTTTATTTTCATGTAGTTTATAACTTCTTCAGGATAGATGTTTGTACTTCATGTCTTTAATTTCATTGGGGTTTGTTTTGTACATAGCATGAGGTAGAGACTTAATTTAATCCTGTATGTGACATATTTGGAAAGACCGGAAAATTTCCATCTTTTTCACTTTAAGTCAATATAGTTTAGATAGATGTCTAGTGTAGATTTTATTTTATTATTTTTTTAGTGTAGATTTTAAAAAGTTTTTATCATAACATCGTAATCATACTTATCAAATTAGTGCTAACTTGCTTACCAAATCTCAAATTTACCTAAATCTTTAGCTGATCTTTTTTTAAATCAGGATTTAGGCCTGGTCAGCACATTACATTCGGTTCTCACATCTCTTCAGTCTATTACAGCTTCTCTCCTCTCAACTTTTATGCTATTAATTTATTTAAGAAACTGGGTCATTTGTAAAACTTCTACATAGTAGATTTGCTTGCATTTTTGTAAGTTTTTAAAAATTTACTGCTGTTGGCCTGGCAGGATGGCTCAGTGGTCTAAAGCACCTGCTTAGGAAAGCTTAGGTGGCTGCAGGGACTGCGGTTTGATCCCCGGCACCACAGGCTGAGCCGGCCATAAAAATAAATAAACAAACAAACAAAAGTTCTGAAACAGGAAAAAAAAATATTATTAAAAAAATTTACTGCTGTTTTGCTCTGCTGAGGAAAGGAGCTTCAGGCCTTACACACACTAGGCAAGCTCTCAACCCACCCTTATGGTATTAACATAGTCATCAGTGCAACTATTTCTTGTAAACTAGAAATATGATCTAAATCCTTCATTAGATTTGTTCAATGTGTTTGGCAAGAATTCCTTTAACCTCCTATTTAATTACTTCAGCAATAACATAGTATCTGGTTTTTCAAGTTTTGTATTAATATTTATTTTTGGTGGAGTTTTGATACATTCCAGGCTGGCCTCATAATTGGCATATAGTCTAGGCTGATCTTGAACTTGGAATCCTCCTGTCTTGACCTCCCAGACTGTTGAGATTACAGGTGTCAGCCACATGCATGGCTTAGATTTTAGCTTGGCGCGGTTTTATGTTTCTTAGATTACCCTTTGTCTCATCCACTCTGTTATTAATGTCTTGTTAGTGTGATATATTCATTACATTTAATGAATTAATATAAATACTTATTATTAATTAAAGTCCATAGTTTAGCCAGATTTCTGACTTGATTTTATATCTTTTTTCTGTTCTAGAATCCCAACCAGGATACAAGGGCTGTCTCACTTTAATGATGTTTTTGTTTTTTTTTTTAAAGAATTTTTTATTTTATTCATTTTTTTCTTGTTTCAGAACCTTTATTTGTTTATTCACTCATTTTTTTTATGGCCGGCTCAGCCCGCCCCTAGGGCTGACGCAGCATGTGGTGCTGGGGATGGAACCACCGTCCCTGAAGCTGCCCAAGCTTTCCCAAGCAGGCGCTTTAGACCACTGAGCCATCCCACCGGGACCCATCACTTTAATGATGTTAATGTTGACCAGTCATTCAAATTTTCAGGTAGAACGGGGGAGATAGCTCAGGGGAGTAAGTGCTTGCTTGGCAAGCGCAAGGTCCTGAGTTCAGTCCCTGTATCAAAAAATATATATATCAGTTAGATGAACTCATTATAAAGTTTCCCCCATAAAATTTCTCTTAATGGGTTCAGAATCTATTTATAATCACTGATTGGATCCATTATTTCATTCTGAGCTGCAAAATCATGATTTTTACATTTCTGTCTGTAATTACTAGGCAGACTTATCCTTTAATATTCTTTTTTCAGCCATTTGTTTACTCTAAAATACTGTACAACCTTGTATAGATTTTAATGGTCCCAAGTGTTAATGATTCTAATATACTTATGTAGTATGTGTGAAAAATTCAAATTACTCTTCAGCTTTTAAAAGTACTTTCACAGTACTATGAGGGAAATGTTACATTGTTATCCAAAGTGTGAATTTCATCTGTAATATTGTGAAATATATATTTTACTTTGTACCACTTTCTCATTTATAGTTCTTAAAACTCTTGGAATCTCCAGAGTGCTGAGAGCATCCTTTTATGCTAATGAGACTGCTGGTGGCCGGGACCCTTCAGCAGCTTCAGGAAGGACACTGGTCACAGGAAAGACCAAATGGTAATTACATTATCCCTACCCCTTAACACCTGGGGAGGAGAAAGGGGCTGAAGGTTAAGTTAATTACCAATGGCTAATGATTTAATGAAGCCTTCAGAAAACCCTCAGGACTGGCTCCAGAGAGCTTTTGGGTAGTAGAACCTGGGGAGGTCCCTGTAGGATGGCACATCTGCCAAAGACACAGACTCCCAGCCTTTTCCCACATAATTCACCCCAGGCATCTATTTATCTATGTCCTTCTGAACATCTTCTATAATAAACCAGGAAACATGTTTCCCTGAGTCCCGTGTGCCTCCCTAGCAAGTGAAGTGAACCAGAGGAAATGGTGGGAGAGCTTCAATTTACAGCTGGTCAATCAAAGCCACAAGTAAAACAATCTTGTGACTAGCATCTAAAGTGGAGGGCAGTCCTTTAAGACCAGGGCCTTTAACATATGGCAGGACGCTATCTCTACGCAGATAGTGTCAGAAGCTAGTAAGACTGTTGTCTGCTGAAGAATTTGTGAGAAAACTGTTGGCTGTGGAAAAAACACATTCCAAAGTGTCCTGTGTTAATTGTGGTGTGGTCTGAAAGGAACTGAATTTTTTTTTCTACATAATCTTACTCCCAATAAAATTTTTATACAAACACTGAAGCAAGTCTTTATCTTAACATACTCCCAAAAGCTTGCTATTGAAAGACCTAATGTTTTTCGAATGCTAATCAAGTTCCTTTAAAAGGTACTGTAGCATATTCGTATAAGCCAAAAAAATTTCAAGCACCTAACTGACATTAACAACTAGTACTCATAGATATTTTTCTTTCTTTTTTTTTTTTATTTTTAATTATGGCCAGTTCAGCCTGCCCTGGGCATGGGGCTGGCACAACATGCGGTGCTGGAGATGAACCATGCACGGTCCCTGCAGTTGCCTAAGCTTGCCTAAGCAAATGCTTTAGACCGCTGAGCCATCTGGCTGGCCCTCCTCATAGATTTTAACAACTTAGTTATACCAAGTAGCATTCCTGATTAATTTGCATGGTGTATAAACACTTAATGGTTTACAGTTGCAGAACTGAGGTCCAGAGAGTTAAAGGAAGTAGCCTGAAGGAGCTATATAACTTCAATACACAGGGCTGGCAAGATGGCTCAATGGTCTAAAGTGCCTGCTTAGGCAAGCTCAGGCAACTTTAGGAACTGTGGTTCAATCCCCTGCTCCACACGCTGCGCCAGCCCCATCCCCAGGGCAGACTGAGCCCACCAGAATATAAAATAATAATAATAATTTCAATATGCAGACATAAACAAGGTCCTGAGTTCAATCCTTGGTACAAAAAAAAAAAAAAATCAACACATACACTTACTAAAGAGAATTTATAATAAAAATGTAACAGAATTAAGCCCCCTTTACAAAGCTATGTCATGTCAGTTGGTTTCATCCTTCCATATATAATCTGCGTGGGCAAAGCAGACATAATTTTTCTATTAGTTAAAACAGTGATAGCTGGGCGTGGTGGCGCACACCTGTAATCCCAGCACTTGGGAGGCTGAAGCAGGAGGATCGATGTGAGTTCGAGACAAAATTGGGCTCAAAGCCAGCCTGAACTGCATAGTGAGACCCTGACTCAAAAAGACAAAAAACAACAAAAAACAAACAAACAAACAAACAAAACCAGTGATAAAAGAAAAACCCTGCAAGGTCCCAAATTTAATTTCAAAGGCTGGAGGATGTAGGTGAGGGGAGATAAGGAGTTAGTCACTTAATGCTATGGCAAACAGAAACGTCAAAACAGTACTCAGGATTTGAAGGCAGATTTGATTAACATCACACGGGCAATGGCTAGGAATCAACTGCTCTTCAAAACATCAGGTCCTGATGTTTGGTGGTCTAGAGCTCATATGGGATAAGCAAGCAGGAAATGCAGAGGCAGAATGTCTTGTCGATTGGAGTCTGGCTCTTGTAACATGCATCATAGTGACCCGCTAGCTTGACCAGCTGTTTCTAAGAAACAAAAGCAACAGGAAGGATAGTCTAAACTATTACCTGAACAATCAACCAACTGAAGTGGACTGGCTGGGGACTGGAGTGACACCTGCTTCATTAACGGTGGCTGCCAACAGGGTGAGACTAACAAAGGGCTGCATTCCTGAGTGCGTGAATGTCCTCATCAGAAGTGTTTCTGGAAGTATTTTAGATTTGGTGAAAGTAACCTTTTGAATTCTATATAACCGCTTTACCATTTGGGGTCATGTAAGAGTTTACAAAAGTGAAATGAACACAGGTTTCTATCGTTACGGGAATTATCCCATGACAATTTTTTATTATGAGGTTTTTTGTTTTGTTTAGCTTTTTGAGACACTTTCTCACTATGTAGTTCAGGATGGCTTGTATGTATGTGTTAGGTTTTTCGGTGCAGCAGAGAAACAAAAGTAAAAGAAAGGGAGGACGGGGCCTTTATTGCCATTAAGGAGGACACAGAGACAACCTAAGGGAGATGGGGGGATCCTCTTACCTGAGATGGGAAGGCTGAGATCTAAGACTTTTGCTAGGGGAGGAGTTTGAGGGGCAGGTTCAGTGACATGTATGGCACAGAAAAGGTGTCTGGAACTGCGGTGGGGAAGAAGGGGAAAGCATCCATGGGGAAGATACTGTAATTTTGGCAATTCAGCCACAGTGAATCAGGGCCACAACATGTAGCAATTTGTACTTGGGCCAGAATCTGTCGGTACAGAGAACCCTCTCTGGACCTCATCATGGCCCCAGAAGTTTATGTTTGTAATCTCATGGAAGCATTATTAAAATTCTAGCAAATCAATTCCGATCTACCACTTCCAGTGCAACCCATGGTGAGAATAAAGACACTAAGGCATGTTTTCGCTATGGGGACCCAAGAGGATCCTAAATGCGGCTGCTAATGGTTAACTGAAACAGAGTTTCAACCCAGGGCACCAGTCTGGTTTTAATTCATAAAGAAGGGAGTGGCTAGGGAGTGAATGACTGTGAGAGGCAGGAAGCATGGGAGTGCTGTGAGCTGGGCTAAGTGGGTTGTCTGAAATCACCTCTGCAATATGCAGAGAGATATGCTGAAGGAGGGCGGCGATATAGCTCATCGCAGGAGTCAGGGTTCAGCCCCTAGTCCTGCCTGCCCCACAAGCCCTGCTCTCAAGTGCCCGGCGATAGAATCCGGGTTGTGGTGGCATGTGTCTGTAATCCCAACATTTGGGAGGCAGGAAACAGGAGGATCACTATGAGACTGAGCTGCGTAGTGAGACCCTGTACAAAAAAAAAAAAAAAAAAAAGGATAGATTGTACTATGTCAGGTAGTATTGAACATTTTGGGGTCAAGGCTTCAGATTTTTTTTTTTGAGACAGGGTCTCATTATGCAGTTCAGGCTGTCCTTGAGCTCACTTTTGTAGCCCAGGCTGGTCTCGAACTTGCACCGATCCTCCTGCCTTAGCCTCCCAAGTGCTGGGATTACAGGCATGCGCCACCACGCCTCGCTAGTGCTTCAGTTCTGATGTGCAATATTTTACTCCCCAGGAGGTCATACCCTCTTAACACAAGGCTTGATCTCAGTTGATGGCACGGAGCAGGGCTCTCCATCCCTCCTGGCTCACACATGCTCTCTGGGAGCTATGGGGGTGGGGTAATAACTACTTTGCTTCAAAGACTACACATCAGCACCTTGGTTGGATAAATTTGCATTGCTTAAAGCCACTTGGGGGATAAGGAAAAGTCCAAGCCAGCCCTGTGCATATCAATATATGGAAATAGGATCAGGTTCACCCAAAATGGTGATAATTGCTCTTCTTTCAAGGTGAGTTGCTCAGGTGGTCCTCCACAACTATGTACCCCAGGCTGGCATTGAACCTGCAGTGATTCCTAGCAAGTATAGGGATTGTAAGTATATGCCACCACAGCTGGCATTAATTTATGCTTTTTTTCCTTACGAAAGTGTAGATATGATTAACATAGGAGCTAAAAAAAATGCATTAGGCCAAGATGGTCCTCTATTCTTAGTTAGTCTTGATGATTTTAACTTTATAATGCCTTTCAACCTTTCCAAAAGACTGGAAGCGATAGGGACAATGGCAATGACACAATGCTTAAATGACCTTGGTTAATTATTTCATTGCTTAGTCCAAGAAAGTATGCTCCTCAATCATTTGACTGGGAAAAGTGGAAATATATACTCTAGCAATTTTTTGGTTACAGTAATTGCATCAGCTTTCTTAACAAACAAACAAAGGAAACAACTATCCATCTTGAGAATGTACATTTTTTTTTTGAGACAATGTTTTACTATGTAGTTAAGAATGGAGGACCATCTGAGCAGCTCTCCTTGAAAGAAGAGCAATCATCTCCATTTTGGCTGAGCATGCCCTGTGCATTGACATGGACAGAGCTGGCTATGACTTTTCCTTATCCCTTTCATTGGCTGCAAGTAGTGCATATAGAGCCAGCCAAGGTGCTGCTGGTTAGTCTTTGAACATGGCAGGCGAGTTTTCCTAGAACCACCCATTGTTCCCTTGTGTGAGCTGGAACAAGGATGAATGAAGAACCAATGTTCCACACTATCAGCTGGGATCAAGCTTCAAGATAGAGGCTGTGGCTTCTTTCAAAGATTATGTATCATTAATAGGGAGGTGGGTCATGCCCACACACTGCACTCTATAGAATGATTGTGAGGACAATATGCAATATGTCAACTTTCAAAGAAAAAAAGGGGGAAAAGAAAAAAAAAAA
>PVJA010010296.1:0-57854 GCA_004027025.1 Myocastor coypus
TTTTTTTTTTTTTTTTTGGCATTTCTTTGCCTGCTAGGAGGTACAACACCACAGAACTTCTACTGGCAAAAAATTTTTCCTTCTGCAGAGAAGAATTCTTATTATCACAAGGGAAATACATTTCCCAGGTTCTAGAACATTTTATTTAATAACAGTATTTTGGAAGAAGCAATACTATTAAATGTGTAAACAGACTAAGATGAAACTCAATTTCAGAAATGTGAACATATGGAACACATACATCTTAGAAGTGAGGAAATTTTATAGGTCCGCAGAGAGTAGTTTTTTGAGAAAGATGGTGGGTGAGAGAAGGCAGCTTTTCATTCCCACTTTGCAGAAGGGGAAAAAGATGACCAGAGGAGGACCCTCGCTAGAAAGAGGCACCTGAATTTGGTTATATTTGAAAATACTTATTTTCAATGAATTAGTTTGCAAAAGTGTAAAATCAGAATATCTTAATATTTTACATTTCTACATGCCACTCCCATTTGGATGCTTAGTTGCCTTATGTAATAATGGGATGATATTCATTGTGGTTGGGAAGGTGTATTTGAGTTTATTAGAAAAGAAAGAAAGAGTAGGGCTGGACTGCGGCCAATCTGCTTAATGGATTATTGCTCACTTTAGTCTTTGTTTCTCTTGGATAGGGTAGAATTTAAAGCATTCATTCAACCATGAATGTTGTGTGCTTATGTCTTGGTGAATAAAGCATTTTAAAGAGACAATGATCTGGATCCTATTCTGACAGGAATGCCTGTGATTACAGGAGGACTTGGGAGACTCTCCGGATTGGTAATGTGAACTCTGATTCTCGTTGCCCTAGGCTTAGGGTAACCCATCTACCTGCAGTTCTGCCTACTCAACTCTGAACTGTCCACCTTATATGATGAGTGGAAACACGAAGTCCTGGCACCAGCATATGTGACATTCCACCGGTCCGCGGAGCCCTTGTACCTTATGGTAGGGATGGATGGCTGGGAACTTCTCAGACTTTGTCTTCCATGGCCCAAAGCAAGCCTTAAGACACAGCCGCATAGGAGGGTTATTTAAAATTCTTTTATTTGTCATAGAATATATAATTCTTTCTTGTCTTCTTTTACTTGCTTTTGCTAGTCTATTTCTTTGTTTTTTTCCGAAGATAACAAAGCAAGAGAAGAAAAGTGTAGCATGATTGAAACTCAGCTGGGCTAATAAAGGGGTCAAGTAGCCTCATCCATCCTTCAGAAGTCAAACTCTAGGAAAGCAAGCTGAAGTCCATGGGCCTGCGGGGCTGGAGGCATCGGGGATCCAGGAAGGTGTATGTATGTGGTGATACTGTGACTGCTGCAAGGGAGGACAAACACCTTTTCCTCAGCCTCCTATGCTATGGCGGAGACCCCCAAGACAATAGGCAGTTTATTAAGAGAAACTGTCATAGGAAATGAGACCCTCAAGATAGCTAAGGTTGTGTTTTTTACACAGTTTGATGAACAGTGGGTTGTCATGGAGAGCTATATCTGGAAAAAAAAAAGGGGGGGGTGATCTAACATTGAAAACTTGTGTGGTACTGAGTATAGTGACACAGACTTATAATCCCTGAATTTGGGAGGCTAAATCAGGAGGGTCTGTGAGAGTTCAAGGCCATCCTGGGCCACACGGTGAATTCAAGGCCAGCCCTAAACACATAGTGAGACCCTGTCTTCAATGAATGAATGAATGAATGAATAAATGAACAAATGAAAGAACACAACAAACGAACAAAACTTGTGGGAACTAGCCCAGGCCTACTTGTTTGGATTGTTCACTATGATCCTGTGTCTTCAGAGATAAGGCTATCTTTGCCTTTGTCTCTGGCTATAGAGAAGATGACTTTCAAAGGAGGATTTTATGACTTGCTTCAATGGAAGGGCAGAAAGTCCTCCCTAGTTTAGGTTAGTTTTTTTTTTTTTTTTGTATTTAGTACAGGGTCTCACTACACAGCTTGGACTCCTAGTGATTCTCCTGTTTTGAGCTCCCCAAAGCTGGGATTACAGGTGTACACCATCATGCCCAGTCTCAGCGCACCTGAGGACCTGGCTGGCACAGCATGTGGCGTGGGGAATCGAACCCAGGCCTCTGTACTTGCCTAAGTAGGTGCTTAGACCTCAGAAGTATCTCCCCAGCCCCAGCTGTGTAATCTTGACTAATACTTATGCAGTGGCATTTCTCACACTTTAAGATCATATTGCAAATCAATCAGGGCTGAATTTGGTGGTACAGGAGGGTGTGCACGGGCCTGGACACGGAAACTGGAGCTACCACAAAGCATGGTCTACAGCTTCCTTTACCTGAGCTGACAAGATAGGTCAAATTATCACCCTTTCTCTAAAACCCCTAAGACTTCAGAGTCAGTTCTTTGCGATATAATTTGCCTTCCATTTCATTCGTGGCAAACCTAGGGCTCCCGTGCCACTGTGGGCACCCACAGACCTCTCTGCTGACTTGTGAGCCAGTCGCCCCAGAAACCAAGCATCGGAGAACAGTTTTTTTTTTTTTTTGTTGTTGTTTTTTTTTTTTTGTTTTTTTATACAAAACCCCCAATATTTGGATTCAATTGCAGTGTTAGCCCTTCATGATAAACAAATGGGCTTGGGTTGCAGCTTGGGCTCTCATTCTTTAAAAGGTGCGCCGTCGCTGCAAGATTATCCT
The DNA here is from genome assembly GCA_004027025.1 of Myocastor coypus. Lineage (NCBI taxonomy): Eukaryota > Metazoa > Chordata > Mammalia > Rodentia > Myocastoridae > Myocastor > Myocastor coypus. The sequence goes on from PVJA010010296.1 coordinate 2,668, forward strand.
CCAGGGAAGGCAGATTTGACTATTCTGGTTAGTTTTAGGCTTTTAGAGATAGTATTTCAGCTGGTGTGTGTGCTATATTTTTTCGTGTATCTATTTTTTTCATTTTTCTCTTTTGCTTCTCGGAGTCATTTTGTCATTTTCCTCATCTTCTTAGACGACAGAACAATGAAAATGGATTGTTTAGGGATCCAGCTAACCGGCAGGGCCTGCCTTTCTACCAAGTTTCCTGTGATGCTGGTGTAACTGATCTTCGGAGACTCATCCGTTTGGGTCTGGATGCTGGAAAGAATATTCAGCACAGGGGCCCGGCAGGATGACTCAGTGGTCTAAAGCACCTGCTTACGAAAGCTTAGGCGGCTGCAGGGACCGCGGTTCGATCTCCGGCACCACATGCTGCGCCAGCCCTGCCCTCAGGGCAGGCTGAGCCGGCCATAAAAACAAACAAACAAACAAACAAACAAAAGTTCTGCAACAAGGAAAAAAAAGAATATTCAACACAGGCTTGGGTTATATTCTGGGTTTAAATCTGAGTTTTCTTTTACTAGCTGTGTTACTGTGGGCGGGGTAGGCTCTTTTGCATCCTCGGTAAAATGAGATAGCGACAGCACCTGTTACGTGCACTCGTGACGACCGTGCACCAGCGAGAGCGGGGTGGAACCCGCGGGCAGTCAGGGCGCAGCGGCAGCTAGAGCGCCGGCGCAGGGTCTGGCCGGGGGCGTGGCCGACGACGGGGGTGGGGCCTGGCCGGGGCGGGGGCGGAGCCGCGGCTCTGCGCATGCGCCGCCCCAGGCGTCTGCTCCAGGTACGTGGGTCTCCGGCGCGGTTCGTGCCGAGTGCGCGGACTTCTCCGGGTGTCCAGCGGACGAATGTCGTGTTTCTCCCTGTGTTGCCTGATAGTTCAGGTTCTGGGATCATGGAAAAGGCGAAGGACACTCACTGTCACCTCCAGTTCGTGGGAGGCGGTGGGGACAGACTCGAGTGTTTCCGGGTGGTGGGGCGACCTTGGCCCGCCGGCCGCGCGAGTGAGTGCGGACCTGGCGGGGGGTGCTGGGTCCGTGCCCCGCCTCCCGGCGTGGAGTAGGTGCGAGCGGGGCGGCAGCGTCTCGTCCCAAGTCTGGTGGCCTGGAGGCGCGGAGCCTCGCGGGTCCTGGCCCGCAGCCTCCGATCGGGATTGCAGCGCTGCGCTGCACAGGCCGGAGCTTGGGCTCGGCGGGCGAGCTTCGCAGCGCTGCTTCTCTGCGAGGCCGGCAAGATTGCTTCGTTTTCGGCGTCCCCTGAAGTCCAGCCTGTGCTGCATCAGAAGGGCCTCTGGATGCCCACGTCCGCGCCCCTGTCTGCTTTGCGTTCCCTGGTGTCTACGCCAAATGGGCTTTCTAGTGGGTTGAAACACGCCTGAAAGTGATGCACAGAATGGGACCTGTGCATCACTTCTTAAGGAATTGCATGCCTTACTGTACAGTGTTGAGTTTTATTTATTTATTTATTTGAGGCGTTAGCATCACCACCTAACAAAAGTTTTTTTTTTTTTTTTTTTCTTTGTGGTACCAGGGATCGAACTCAGGGCAAAGCACTTACTCTACTGAGATATCTGCCCAGCCCCAACAAAACATTCTTGACAGGTTCCTTAGGCTGGGAAACTGGCCACAGGCAGGTTTTGTTTACGAGTGTGTGTTTTCCCAGGAAGTCTGTACTGAGCTCATTTTGCTTTGTCAGTAGTGTGCTGCAGAGAACATCTGTCCACGTCTCCTGGCCGCCTCTTGGTTGTGTCCCAAGTTCTTAACTTCCGTTGATTGCATTATTTCTCTTAATTAATAATAGTTTTAAATATGGGTGTGTTAAGGGGAGTTTGGATAACATCGAAATGGAAAAGGCACTTTTGGGGGAAGAGCGTCTTAGCAAATGGAGCGTGCAGCTGCCTATGAGCAGACAGCGCGGTCGGAGCACCTTGCCTGCACACAGCACACGTGAAGAACAGTAAAAGTCGAAATCAAGCTACGGTTATTCAGTTTTTTACACTCAGGCTATATGAAGGCAGAGTAATAAAGATGTGGGCTTACGTTTCATATATTCAGTGGTAGGTTTTAGTGGCAGCAGCGACGGCGGCACAGCAGTGAAGCAGAAATGGGGTGGGGAGCCTTTAACAACTCTGAACACAGTGGATGGAAGGCGGGGAGATGGGCAGATCCTCTGACCGGAGACAGGGAAGATGAGACTTGATGGACTTTTGCTGGGGGCAAAGTTTGAGGGTACGGTTGGTTCTGGGATGAAGGGAGCTGACTAGATGCTCCCTTGTGTGTGAAGAACAGATAAAAGGAAGTTGTATTCAGGACTGGAGTGGGGAAGGAGCAGGAAGTGGTCACTGGGGAAGACAAGCTGTTGTTTTGTGGATTCAGCCTAGTTGGATCAGGGCCCTAACCTATCATTCAGAAAGAGGTCTATTCTGATTTCTTGTAATGTAGCTGCTATTCTTGCTCAGCTTTAGAAAATGAGAGACCCACTCTGCCCATTTTTGGTGGTGGGTATTGAACCCAGGGCCTGTCACGTTAAGCATGCCTGCCACTGAGCTACATCCTAGCCCAATTAATATCCTTTCTTGATTAGCTTTTAGTTACAGGGAATTAAGATTGAAATTGCTTATAGTTTTTCACTTACTGGGTTGTAGCCCCGAATCAGTTTTCCTCATGTAGCCTATAAGCCTTTTGTATCAGTTATTTGGGGTGCTTTTAACTATAGGGCAACTTCTTAGGGTGCCAAACTCAGTTTTGCTGCATTAGAATCTGCAGACTGGGGAGTAGAAAACTGCAGGCTGAGGTTCAGGAATACACATTATATTTTCTTTTACAGATAGGGCCTCATTTTGTGGCGCAGGCTTGCCTCAGACTGTACCTGGCCTCGAACCCATGGTAATCCTCCTGTCAGCCTGTGTGCTGGGACTGTAGGGATGAGGCACCACACCTGGCAGGAATACACAGATCCCTAAAGTAATGCAATTAAAGACAAAATAACTTTAGGAGCACAAAACAACTGGTTTATCTCTTGATTTATTGTGACCCTTACATAAGAAATTGAAAACTAAGCATATAGGATAGCCTAAAACCAATGTACAGCAGCTTTGGATCTTTGTCCTGTTTAAACTCTTCAGACTGTAGGTGTGACTAAACATGCTCATCTAAGTTCACCCATACTTGTTTATTGTTAAACTTAGGGATGGCTCGCACTATGGAACCACTGGCAAAGAAGATCTTTAAAGGAGTTTTAGTAGCTGAACTTGTGGGCGTTTTTGGAGCATATTTTTTGTTTAATAAGATGAACACAAGCCAAGGTAATCACAGCTCGGAAGTTAATGCTTTCTAGAGAAGTATAGTTTGCTAATACCTTGTGGATGTAAATGCTAGTAGAATTTATGGTGAAAATGCTTGCACGGGTTCAGTGTATTAGACATTTTTATGGGCGGGACACGTCAGGATTCACTCTCATCTCCCTTATAAACCTGTGTTTCACTTCCATGCACTTCACTGGTCGGGAGGGAAGTTCTGTCTGGCTTAGTTTGGGAGGCAGACAGGTAGAGGGACGGGCCTGCCTATTAGTTTGGTAGCCTAAAAAAGAAGTGATGTCACTGTTGATACCGTCTTCTTGGGCTAAGGATTCTTCCTGAGCCGGTCCTGAAAGCCTTTCCCACACATCACAAAAAGCGTTCAAACATTTTGTATTAGGGCCCTCAATTTTTAAAATTAGGAAGTACTGTTTTTTATTTTACGAAAGCATATCCTGTGACTGTCTTTGAAGCTTGCCACCTGTCTTTGTCACGGTAGTTTATTGGAATACTGGGCCAGAGTGCTGTTGGATATTCATTTTATTCTTTTAAGCATATCCCAAATTATTTAAAAGGAAGTTACAGCCGAGTATGGTGGCGCATGCCTATAATCCCAGCTTTTGGAAGGGTGAGGCAGGAAGATCACAGTGAGTTCAAGGTCAGCCTAAACTACATTGCAAGACCCTGTCTGAAAAAGGAAATTACAGCGTGAGCTCAAACTCGAATACTATGATCCTATTTCTAATTTTTCAAGGTAAAATGACATTCATTGCAAAACTCCATAACTAAGAAAATTGAAACTAAACATCTGCTTTTAAATATCAATCACCAGGATTTTAGGATCAGTTTCTGACCTGATTCCCATCACATAATTGTAAAGCAATAAATCGTAGCTGTTTTGATATAGTGGATTTCTGATATCTAATTTAAGGCTTCTCTTTTTCATCAGATTTCAGGCAAACAATGAATAAGAGATTTCCTTTCATTTTAGAAGGTATGTTTATTCTTCAAAAGCCGTTTTTTCAACTACAAGCTGTAGTAGTTTTTCAAATTGAAAAGGTAAAGGGCCAGCAAGATAGCTCAGCAGAGTAAGTGCCTACTTAGGCAAGCGCAGAGACCAGGGTTCAATCCTGTTTTTGAGGCTGAAAACAAGAGGATCACTGTGAGTCCGAGCTGTGTAGTTCAGACTGTACCACATAAATGAAAAAAAGAAGGTGAAGTAACTTGTGATCTGTCAATTTCCAGCAATACCTGCTGTATGTAGTTCCTTCTGAGACCACTGGGAAAATTGTGACCTGTAGTTACCTAGTTGTGAGCAGTAGGGTGGCTGGCGCTGCTTATTCTTCAAAGGTTAGGAACGCAGGCTTCAGAATGAGAAATACCAAAGGTGATGGAAGCAAATCTTTAGTTTTAAGACTGGTCTTAGCACATGTTTGCCAACTTCTCAGAGCTGTTTCTTTCTCTATCTCGAATTAAACCTACCTCACGGGATTCTTTGGATTATACGAGATTATGTGCTTCAAGTACAGTATTTGGTATAAAGTAACATTTGCGCATTGTAATAGTCAAGTAGATAGAGCTTGTATACAAAATATGTAATTCTATGTAGTCCTTTTTATTATGCAGAAACATAAAAGTAATCTCTCAATGTTTAACATTTTACATGATACTATAAATGACAACTATTTTTATTTATAGTTTATTACAAATCCATTGAACAGTCTGGAATTTATGGAACCAGACAGCAAGATCAAGAAAAATGGTTCAATTCCAAAAATTAGGAGTAAGTAAAATGTTGTTATATTTTACTTTAATAACTCTCATTTCCTCTGCTTTTTAGCTTTGTGAGTGTTTTTTAGTCTTTTCTTTTTGAAATTTTTCTTTCTCTTGATGATACTTTTCACATCCCTGTTGTGCAGCCAGTCATCCCGGTCAGCCTCCCATCTGAGCTGCTTCAGACCTGTGAGAGAAGAGGAGCACGTCACACTGTAGGTGCAGCAGTCCCGCGGGGCATCCTGCCGGGGAGCCCGTGGCCTGTGGCTTCCACCCACAAGGCAAACCTACTATGTGTTTGTTGTGCTCTACTGTGAAAGGCTGTTTTACAAATAAAACTCTCGAGGAAAATAAGCACTCCATGAAGATTTTCTTTCTCGAGGAAAATAAGCACTCCATGAAGATTTTCTTTCTCAAGTATTTTTTACTTGTGAAAGTATAGAAAACTATTAATGTGAGAACTAATTAAAAACATTTAAGCACGTAAGTTACCTTTAGCAAGCTTATAGTATAAAAAAAGCATGCACTGCCATGTAAAATCTAACTTTTGTAGTATACAGCATTTTTTGCAGGGGTCTAAATACATTTGAGCCTTCTATTATCTAGAGGGAAGATACATAAAACCCACACCTTCCAGATGGTAGGGCACCCTAAAAAGGTCCCTCCCAAAAGTATATTGCTTCCAATTTTTAGTGAAAGCTATCTTATCATACCTCCCCTCTGCCCCCCTTACTGGGAACCAAATCCAGGGCCTCACTGTGTGCTAAGCCAACCTTGCCCCTGTACTGCACCTCCAGGCCAAGGCTGCCATGCAAGCTCTGACTGAGAATCCAAGACACTTACTTGCGTTGTCCCTGTTAGCCATGGCATTCATGCCAATGCTATCAAATTTGGATCCCATGTTTTCATCCAACAGGTGGCCAAACTTAAAAACAAAAAGTATATGTTCATTAGGAAGCTTAAAGTAATACACAATAATGCCTTTTTAAAAAAAATTTAAATAATGCCTTCTTAAAGCAGTATGTCACCCTTACCTCTTCAGCAGACACAAATAGACTGGAGTCACTGAGGTCTCGTTTCTTTTTTTTTCTCGGACCTGAAAAAAATATGTATCATTTAGTTCTATTTTTTATGCATTTAGTATAGGGTCTACAGGGTCTCACTGCACAGATCAGACTTGTAGTGATCTTCCTGTTTTCAGGCTCCTAAGTGCTGGAACTATAGGTACGTGCTGCCACCACGCCTGGCATGGCATAGGACTGAACCTCAGTCCCCTTGCACTTGCCTAAGCAGGTGCTTTAGTCCATTGAGCTATCTGGCCAGCTTTGTATCATTCAATTCTAAATCCAAAGATTTTGGGAAATACATAAAATTTTCAGCATGATTTCATTTAAAATGTATATGTGGGTAAAAATGCAACTGCAGTTCTCTGCTAGGAGAAATTCCATAGTATCAAGCAATACTAAAATTCTAATAATGACATAGATGGTTTTGGAACATTTAAAGCAAACCATACATTTAATTCAGATGTCTTACTGAATTTAATTTTTTTTTTTTTTTTTTTGTGGGACCAGGGTTCGAACTCACGACCTTGCACTTGCCCAGCAGGCACTTGTGCCTCGGAGCTATCTCCCCAGCCCCTCTTACTGACTTTAAAAATGTTGGTTGAACATGTTTATTATCGGAGGCTGTATCATACCTTGTTCCAGTGGATCACATGGCATATGTCACATTCCACTGATCCATTCACCAGTTGTAAGACTTTTGGGCTGTGTCTCCTTTTTGGTATTAATGAATGAGAGTGTTCTGAACAATCGTGCATAAGTCTTTGTGTAAACATGTCAGAGCCACTTTTGATAAGTTTCTAAGGTTTTCCATCTTAATTTGGGGGGATGGTATGGAATGTAACTATGTCCCTGGCCCCCATCTTAATTTCTATTAATCTGAAATTTGTATTATCTACGACTGTATGAACACTCATTTGTACAGCATTGGGAAGTTTTCCTGTTTTCATACATTCTGTAGGTATTTATCTGTTTTTCAATGAGTAAGTACTTAAGGTTTCTGTAAGGATTGTTTACTCTTAATGATATACAGGATCTATAAAGGTACAGTAAATACTCAAAGGATCAGTTATTAAATCTGCATAAAAGTATCTGTATAAATCACCCCCGTTCAGTTCTTGCAAGTATCCTTGAACTCATGGCCCAAATTATTATCAATTGATACTGGAAATCTTTTATTTATTTATTTATTTATTTTTGTATTTTTGAGACAGGGTCTCACTATGCAGTTGAGGCTGGCCTTGAGCTCACTTTTGTAGCCCAGGCTGGTCTCGAACTCGCACCAATCCTCCTGCCTCAGCCTCCCGAGTGCTGGGATTACAGGCGTGAGCCACCACGCCCGGCCTAATACTGGAAATCTTTTATGCCTGAGATTTATAATGGCATTTATTATTCACAGCAAGGCTATGGAGCTCCTTATAATATCCAGGCTCTGCAGGACTTGCACCACAGCAACCTTTCTATTTTGAGGGATTATCTTGAAAACTCTGCCTTGCATTTGAGCATATGCTATTAAATACTCTTACATGACCTTTAAGGGAAGGTAAGGTCTGGAAAAAAACAGCAGGTTATAATTTAAAATATGTAGCAGTTAAATCATCTAGCTATTAAAAGATATCGCTGGTTGTATTTTAAAGACCCTTGCAAATTTTGTAGGTAACTACAATATTCAAAAATTATTTTTAACTTTGAAAGTCTATTTGTATTCATCAGTATTTACCAGTAAGCAGAAGCCTGAAAGACATCAGAAGTCAATCATGCAGTGCTTCCTACATTTTTATTAAGAACATAAAACTACCACTTGAGGGGCCCGGCAGGATGGCTCAGTGGTCTAAAAGCGCCTGCTTGGGAAAGCTTGGGCGGGTTCACGGACCACGGTTCGATCCCCAGCACCACATGCTGCGCCAGCCCAGCCCTCGGGGTGGGCTGAGCTGGCCATAAAAATGAGTGAATAAACAGACAAAGGTTCTGAAATAAGAAAAAAAAATAAAAAAAATAAAACTACCACTTGATACAGCACTCTTTTCTTCCGTTAACATTTTGTAAGTGTTACACTCTCAGCATAGTACTATAAAATGTTAAGGGGCTGGTGAGATAGCTCAGCAGTCTAAAGCACCTGCTTAGGCAAGCTTAGGCAGGTACAGTGACTGTGGTTTGATCCTGGGCACCACATGCCATGACAGCCCCATCCTTAGGACGGGCTGAGCTGGCCACACACACAAAAACAGAACAAATTAGCAGAAATAATTCATGTCTTCTAGTTAAGTATTTTGCGATTAACATTGTTTTACCTTGACAGCTATCAAAAAATTAATAAACTGATTTTTGTTAACATGGCAAATAATCGGTTGAGAAAAAGAAAAAAGCAACATGAATATTCAAAATTAAGGGTTTACATACATTTGAATGCTTTAAACATGGGTGAAAAGATCAAGATATATTTAAATGTGATAGGAAGGAACACAGAGAAAAACTGTATTTGTGCAGGGGCTGGAGAGATAGCTCAGTGATCTAAGCACCTGGCTGGCAAGTACAAGCATCTGAGTTTGATCCCCGGTACTGTATGCCATGCCAGTCCTGGGTTTCCAGGTGTGCCATGCTGGCCACGCAAGCTGGATATGGTGGTGCACACATACAATCCCAGTGCTGGGGAGGCTGACATAGGAAGATTGTTACGAGTCTGAGCTGCAGAATGAGATCCAGTATCCAACAAATAAATGAAAAATTTAAAAAAATGTATTTGTGCAAAATTTATGAAAACATCTTTAAGGAAAAAAACCCACCTAAATCACACCAGTCAATTGTGAGAAGCTTATCTCTGGTTTTCACACGGAGACAGCTTCAATTTAAGAAAGAGTACATGCATTTTCTCACCTTGAAATGAGCCAGAAAAGTCAAAACCACCTGCAGCTCTTCTTTTATTTTTCTTAGTATTATCTTTGGAGTTGACTTCATCAAGTTCTATTACCCAAGAAAAAAATTGCAATGAAGTAACTTAAGAACAGAATTGGAAAATAGTACCTGAAAGTAATGTTTAAATGTAAACAGCAACATGCTGTAGTGCTAGTCCATGTGGCTTTTGTGATTTTGTAATTCCACTAGTACTGGTTTTCTAAGAGTACCTAGTATAGTTCTATATTTTGTGCAAGCATATGGTTTACTAAATTATTGGCCTTTACGAATGAGACCAAATAATGTAAACTCCTTAAAACAAGAAACCTCCTGCGGTCCAGAGCGAGCAACAGGATTCTTGGTTGGCTTGTGTATACTGGCAGGTATGAAGAGAAGTTAGGAAATAGGACAGAGATACAATTTTGGATGTTCTTTGCACATGTACAACAATAAGATAAATTGTTCACCTTTATGGTATAGGGTTGTATTTATTTTTTATGCTGTGGGACTGATGAATAATGATTAGCTTTTATAAAATATTTATCAATGCGTGTGTTGCTGTGTGTACCTCTGGAGCCCTAACTCTGAGGTACAGCCCAGCCCCTTGCTAATTACTATTTAACGTCAAGCAGTGTGTTGACTAACAACTAACCAGTAGACACTGTAGAGGATAAATGTTCAATTTAAAAAAGTCACTCAAAACTGAGCTGTTTTTGAAAAAGAAAAAACGTCCCACAAAGCTTTTAGGTTCCAAATGAAAACGCACAAGGGCCCTTTAATGTTTCAAATATAAATATGAATACAGACATATTAAAAACCTTTATTATGCTGGGCGTGTGGGCACACTTGTATAATCCCAGCACATAAGAGGCTGAGGCAGGAAGACCCTTTGAGTTTGAGGCCAGCCTGGTCAGGCCCAGCCTAAGCTGCATAGTGAAACCCTATCTCAAAAAAGACCAAAACTGCTTACCTGGAAGGCCCTCACTTTCATCATCTGCCACATCCATGAATGTTCCTCCATCTTCATCAATTTCATCAAATTCTTCATTCATACTTCCTAAAGAAACTTCTTCATCATCTAAGTTACCAAATTCATCGTCACTACCCTCTGAATCTTCATCTTCCAAGTTATCCTTTTCTCTTTTTGTTTTCTTTTTCATATTGCTGGAAAAAACCCAAAACTTGTAAAAAAGGGTACATTTTCTACGTTTTGGGCTGGGGACATATAGCAGAGTGGCATAAGTACCTGCCTGGAAAATGCAAGGTCCCAAGTTCCTGATACCAAAATAAATAAATAAAAATAAACTTCCAAAGGATCAAAATACTTTATCTACAATGTATTTTGATGATTAACAGAGTACTAAACTGCTAAATGACTTAAAAGGAGAATTATAGACTGCTCAAAGTATAGTGGTATGCATTATAAAACTCGAAATAGAAACTACTATGCTCACACTACCCAGACTAGGTTGAATACATTCCCCTATAGATTCACATAGTTTTAAGGTACACTGTTATGAGGGACACCAATTTTAGAAATGCTGAGGAAACAGTAAAGAGAAGGTTAAAGTATATTACCTTACAAAATCAAGGTCATCTGTCCGAGGAGTGTAACAGTTATCATCTTCAAATGTGTCTGCCAGAGAATTCAGAGTGTGAGATACAGCAGGGAAAAAGGAGAGGTCACTGTGTGCTGTGGCTGAACTGACTACAAAGTCACAATTCTGTGTATACAGCAAGCATCAAAACGATACAAATGTGACTACTGCTGCTGTTTTATCAGGGTATATAAGCCTGTGAAATACTGATTTTAATTAAACCTCTAAACTTACTTCCAGCTAATTCCAAAACCTTTCAGTTGTTTCAGAGGGAAAAGAAAAACAACATTTAGTAGTTATAACTGGGCATGGTGGTACACGCCTGTTATCCCAGCACTGGGGAGCCTGAGGCAAGAGGACTGCCATGAGTTCGAGGCTAGCCAGGGCTACAGTGTGTTTAGAACTAGCCTGAATTACAGAGACCTTATCTCCGAAAAAAAAGAAAAAAAAAAGAACAGCTCCTATACACCTAGTAGTTATAGTTCCTTTTACTATAGAACTACAGTATTTAAGTGCTTACTAGTGTAGTGGTATAAATTGCAACAAAAATGAAATCAGTATTAAGCATTTCCACTTTCCCATGTATTTCATTTTAGTCTGCTATGTTTTTAATTAAAATTTTTTGTATTTTGTGGATAAGAAAACAGCAAGATTATTGCTACTAATAATATAAGGTTATAAGCAGCATGTTGTGGCTCTTTCCTCTATCCCAGCAATTGCGAGGGTGAGGCAGGAGGATTACTGTGAGTTTGAGGCCAGTCCGAAGGGTGTAGTGAGACACAATCTGTTTTTCTTTGAAAAAGGAGCAAGATTTTATAGAAGATTTCACTGTAGGAGTTCATATACTTATGAAAATAAAATTTTCACAAAGTATACTATTCAAGGCAGATCCATTTTTAAAAAGTGAATTTTGATGAGTTATCAAATATTTTAAGCCTCTATTATGATTCTTATTATATTCACAGGATGATTTTAAAAGTCAACAAAATTACCAATCATCTTTTCAAATTCCTCATCATCCACATCTTCTATACTTTCTTCGTCTGTATTTCGCTTCTGTTTCTCTTTTACCACAGCAACTTTTTTATAATACCTAAAATAAATTTATACACTTAATTGCATTAAAGGTCCAGCTTATAATCAACTAATTGCAACACTTATCAGAATGAAAAATCATAGTTACAAAAGCCTATTATAAACTGGGTCCATGGTTCACACTGGAGTCCCAGCACTGTTGGATGGCAAGGTAGGAAGGGCGTAAGTTTGAGCCCAACCTGGGCAATTCACTGAGACCCTGTGTCAAAATGAGAAAGGAAGCTGGGCGTGGTCCAGGCTTTGCCTAGCATGTACTATGTCCTGCCAGACTTGATACCCAGCACTACAGGAAGAAATTACAGTAACACAAAGACAAAAGCATAAAGGGGCATTCCAGCTTCAACAACAGAGATTGAAGAATACTGTGGTTCTAAATGACTTCAGATCTGTATAATTTATCATCCCTATTCTTACACTAGGATATAGTACGACTTAGAAGCACTTTTCCTGATACAGTAATACCCTCAAAATTATTCACATTAAATATGTTTAGAGTGTACACACAATTATACCTAGAACCAATCTGAGATTACCAATCTGATAAACTTATAGGTATTGTAAGGACTCAGGACATAAGAGAACCTGTACTATAATATACTATAACTCAGTGGTGTCCCTAGTTTTCTGTTAAAGGAGATTATGGGGCCACAGAGGAAAGGGATCGATGATGTACAGTGTGCCTAAGGAGAGTTACCTAGGGAGAAAACATTCTCTCAGGCTTTCACAGAGAACAAACTGGCAAAGTATGCTCTCCTACCATGACTTATCCAGATGGCTGACACTGACAAAGTTCTACAAAATGCTGTACATGGTTTCAAGGTAAATCCTGAGAGGACTTGACTCACCTTGTCCCATACAAAAGTTACATGTTTTGTTATATAGGTCTTCCTTCAACTTGGTCTTAATCGCCCAGCAGAAAAGTTTAATTGCAAAGTATAAAAAGTAAAACCACGTTAATATGCTGAGCTTTAAAAGGCTCAAGTCACCAGCTTCCAACAATGCCAGTTCCTCTGGTATTGGACTATGTATACAACTACTTTCTCTTAGTTCAATATGCAGAAATATTTGTACCAATAGTGTTTAAAGAAGTTATTGGGGCTGGGGAGATAGCTCCGAGGCACAAGTGCCTGCTGGGCAAGTGCAAGGTCGTGAGTTCGAATCCTGGTCCCACACACAAAAATAAATAAATAAATAAATAAATAAATAAATAAATAAAGAAGTTATGTCTGCATCTTATACTCTGAACTACTACTATAATAATATGCATTGTATTAGTTATTGTGGCTGTCATACTGTGTTTTGAAACTGTCTCATTGCTATTTCTTATTAAAATTATAGGCATTAACAATAATTCTAGTAGATTAGGATTTCTTTCTATAGTAGCACAATGAGTTTTCTTAATTCTGCTGTAAAGCGCACAATCTGGACAAATTACTTGAGTTATACAGGCTTTATGCTGTATTAAAAAATTACTATATTAAAAAATTAGGCAGACTAAATTCTACAAAGTTAGGTTTATAAACCAAAATTTACATGCTAAATTATTAAAATCCCCAAATAGCCTTTAGTTTCACTGAGATACCGTAAAGATCAGCAAGAGTAGTGACTTTAACTTCCTCCACAAAAATAGTTATGAACATATCCTCTGATTTTTAAAAAGTACGCCAGTGTTAACAAAGCACTCTATAGATTCTAAGAATTTAAACAATTCTCCCAAATGAAACTATTATGAGCATTACCTATGGAAAAACACCTCATCCACTGGTATTTGGCTTTCTTCTTTTGCAAGGAACTCCTTGCTGTTCACTGCAAAATAAATCGTGCATTTTATTGAATTATAGCAACCCACTTTATGCTGCAGGTCTTAGAATTCTGCGCTATGTCCAGGTTTTCCACTCACCAGGAAGACTACGAATGTCCTTTATAAAATGTTTCCGTTTTGGCTGCATCACAACACTGTCAGTATTTTCTGAAATGTAAAATGATGACAGTCTAAAACCTAGTGTTATGCTCAAACTATTTACTAAATATAAAGTGAAAACGATTTCATGAAATGAAAACATACCTTTGCCTTTATGTGGCTTTGGATTTCGGTATACGAACCGATCCAAAAATCTCATTAGTGTGAAATCCTGCAGTGGGTCCCCTGAATACTGAATATAATTTCCCTGAAAAGTGGGAGTGGGGGGTATAACAACTTAATTTAAAGAATAGGTAGGTGAGTGGATCTATATAAGGGGGAAAAAGGAAAAATAAGGCTTCTATACTATACTATACAAATAATAAGTAACCTTTTAAATACCTTTCATTGCAAATGGAAAGGGGAGGGGCCTCTTACTCCTAAAGATCTGCAACTAGTAAATAACGCTCTGGCATGTTTCTGTTTATCTTGGAGACTGGGAAGAATTGTTTGTTACTCTGTATTAAATCACTGCTCCTTTACAAAGGCAGCACAATCTATGACTTTAGTGGTTAAAACACTGTATGACCTGTTTTCATGATCAAAAACTACACTACTCACTTTTTCTTACCTATTTTGAGTATTTTAGACTCACCTGAAGGATGGTCTTTGCAAAAAGGGCTACAGAGGGATGAAAATGTTCAGATAACTAAAAAGAGAAGTATGAAAATGTCAGAATTTCTAAGCTTTGATATAGAACTTATTTTAAAAAGTCTCAAGAAATTAAAACTTAAGCCAATACATCAGAAATGTGATTCTCAAATATTACTTTCTCAAGAGCATTTCATATACTTATAAATGAAGAACTGCAAATGCTTTTTTGTTGGATTATACTGACTGATACTTATTAGAAATTAGAAGAGTATTATAGTTCATTTAAAGTAATAAATATGCTGCATATATTTATGCAAAATAAATGGCTATTACAAGAAGAAAGACATTAATCTACAATTCTGCAAATCACTTTTAACTTCTGGCTTAACAAAAGATTCTTTTTGTGAGTTGCTGTATCCCACTGTATTTCAGACATGTGAAGAAAATCTGGCCTTGCAGGTATGTTGTTGGAGAAAAGGAGGATTTAGTAAGTTTTTCACCCAAGTTTGGATTTTCTCTGATGCTACACCAAAATTGAACTGAATGTGCAACTGTGTTGAAATGGATTTTGGTATTTGTATTGGAATTAATTGGTTTAGTTTCTACTTTTTATTCACATATGAATGTGTAAAACTGTATTAGTTGCTTTTGTTACTGAGTTATGCAGTTCCTCCTAATAGGCACCATTTATCTTATAAAGAACACACTGTACTGCCACAGATTTCATCAGAAAACAGCTTTTGCATATTAACCTCCACTATGTGGAAGATCCAGGCAGGAAGAATATAAACTGAAAGCCTCGCTGGGCAACTTAGTGAGAGCTTGTTTCAAAATAAAAAAATGAAAAGGCTGGGGCTGTAGCTTCCTGGTACAGCACAGTAACTCCACACTGGGATCTGCTGAGGTTCAATAAAGCTGCTACATCTGTAAACTTTTAATATTTGCTTGAAGCAACAGGACCAGTTCATTCATTTACAAGCAACAGTCTCTGAGGTACCCAAGTTTAAGTAACCAGCTTGTCTCTCAAGCTGTTCTTTCCTGGAAAATGTGCTAGATGAGTTTAACAGTGACACAAGCAGTCTTCCTCTGGCAAAAGACACCTTCATCCTTAAGTATACAGATTAGATATATTAGCACATGGACTACTGAAAAGCTCTATGCATTAAGCTCCAGAAAATAAAATCACCAATTTCCTGCTTTATCATTCTGAAGTGACACTGGCTTTTTTTTTTTTTCTTTTGTAAGTATGTGGCAGTAAAGAATATAATGGCAGTTCGGTGTCATTGACCTTGTGTTGGACAGCAGGAGTGTTACCCTTCAGTTCTTTGATACCTTCAGTGCTACTGTCAACACCATGACAAAGACAACATCTTTGGATTACTACAAAAGTAGTTGTGACCTTGCAAGACTGACCCCTGCTAGCCATTCATTCATTCATTCATTCATTTTTGTAGAACTGGGGATTAAACATAAGACAGGTGCTTATGCCACTGAGCTATCGCCCCAGCCCTTACCCCCGTGGTTTATTTTATTTATTTATTTATTTATTTTCTGGTCTTTTTGAGACAGGGTCTCGCTGTACAGTTCAGGCTGGCCTTGAGCTCAGTTTTGTAGCCCAGGCTGGTCTCGAACTCACACCGATCCTCCCGCCTCAGCCTCCCGAGTGCTGGGATTACAGGCATGTGCCACCATGCCCGGCCGCGGTTTTTTTTTTTTTTTTTTTTTTTTTTTTTTTTGTTTTGTTTTTTTGTTTATTTAAAATAAAGTTTTTTTTTTTTTTGGTGGACTGGGGTTTGAACTCATGACCTTGCATTTGCCAAGCAGGCACTTGTGCCACAGAGCTATCTCCCCAGCATCCCCTGTGGTTTAAGTAGTAACTTTTCCATAAAAATTCTATCATCACAAAGCAGCAGATACCTAATATACAAAAACTAAGGCTCACCCATTTTATACAGCTATTAAATGCAATAATTTGCTTGCAAAAAGCAATACCTGTAAGACAGGTACAACATCCTTATTTTATATGCATATTAGTTAAAATTTTCTACAAGGTGCACACTTCAGAGTCCCATCTCTCTAATAAGGAAATGTGATGTTTATATCGACTCTGTATGTATCATGTACAGGAAAAATAAACACCTCAAGGTGTTAAGTCTATAAGGGCAAGAGTATATAGCACAAATGAATTAAGAGAATTTGAAATTATTTTACCTTTTTGAGTTCCCAAAGACTTGTATTTTCAGCTCCACAGAACAAAGGGTTTCTACTGAATGGATCATAAGTATTTGACTTTTTGACACCTAAGAACAAAAAACCAAGTACTATTTTTCATATGGTTTATTCCTAGCCAAAAGGCCACTAAAACTACACACCATTAAATGTTCTCCCAGACATGATGTTTAACATTCTTTTTTTTTTTTTTTTGTCTTTTTGAGACAGGGTCTCACTATGCAGTTGAGGCTGGCCTTGAGCTCACTTTTGTAGCCCAGGCTGGTCTCGAACTCACACCGATCCTCCTGCCTCAGCCTCCCGAGTGCTGGGATTACAGGCGTGCGCCGCCACGCCCGGCTCCTAAAATTTATTTATTTATTTCTTGTTTCAGAACTTTTGTTTGTTTATTCACTCATTTTTATGGCCGTCTCAGCCTGCCCCGAGGGCAGGGCTGGCGCAGCATGTGGTGCCAGGGATCGAACCGCGGTCCCTGAAGCCGCCCAAGCTTTTCCCAAGTAGGCGCTTTAGACCGCTGAGCCATCCCGCCAGGCCCATGTTTAACATTCTTACCCAGGCATCTTACATGAAAAACTCCCAAGCCACTTTAAGAATTACACTGAGTATAGAAGCTGATTTTATAAGAATGTGTGTATGCGTGTGTGTGTATATATTTCATAGTTTGTATAGGGCCTCACTGTGTAGCTCGGGCTCATAGTGTCTCACAGTGATTCTCTCGTTTTCAGCCTCCCAGTGCTCCAGCACTGGGTGACAGGTGTGTGCCACCACACTGACCTCAGCGTACCCAAGGGCAGGGCCAGTGCTAGAAGTAGTATCTGTTCTTAAACCAGGCAACATGTTTATTGCACTAAAAAAAAAAAAAATTCAACACTTTTCAAATAGCAAAAACGTGCCAAAAAAGATAAATGTTAAGATAGAAACCAGGTTTTCAGAACATGCTATGACTGTCTCAGTGTACATGCTTGTTGTCTTTTTAAAGGATTATTCTGAGTTTATTTATCAGGAAAACTGATATATTCTTATGAAAACCTTGCTGGTGCTACCAGGCTTCCTGTGTACTTCACCAACAGATTTACATCTGGACATGAATTCACCTGACCCTGAGCTCCACAGAAGGGCTAAAGAAATGGCTCTAGTACATTTCATGATCCTCCAAGCTCTGTGCTTTTTTCTCCACAGCCTCAAATGAAGAGGCTGCAATGCTAGGCTTGCTTTCCTAATAGTCTATTCAGTTTGTGTGATGGGGGAAAAAAAAAAAAAACCCATGTAGGGCTTCTATCTCATAAAACATTTTTATCCCAAAAAAACTGCTTTATGAAACTATAAAAGGTCAATATGTTGGTTAAATAAAAGAACCAAAAGGTTTACACAATTCACAATATTTGGCCAAAGTCTTCTGTTCAGATATCAGAGCTGTATAAGACACTGTATCTGCGTGTTCCATGTTTGAAGCCTTTACACGCACAGATAAAAGCCAAGGAACTAACTGGGCCAAAAGTATCCACTTATCCTTGAAGAAATGATGTTTACTGTGCAGTGAATACATCTGTAAGTTTTTTCTTCTTATAGCTCTCGAAGTATTTGTTTTAATGTCTAAGCTTTATTAAAAATCTATAATCTTTTAAAATGAAAGCAATGGTGACTTGCTGTTATAAAATTTTTTTTCTCTGGCTGGAGATGTATCTCAATGGTAAAGCACTTGGTATGTTCAGAACCTTGGGTCTGATTCCTAGAACTGCTGGATAAAAAGTAATGGTTGTAAAAGTCAAACAGGAAACCGTGCCGGGCGTGGTGGCTCACGCCTGTAATCCCAGCACTCGGGAGGCTGAGGCAGGAGGATTGGTGCGAGTTCGAGACCAGCCTGGGCTACAAAAGTGAGCTCAAGGCCAGCCTCAACTGCATAGCAAGACCCTGTCTCAAAAAGACAAAAAAACAAAAAAACAAACAAACAAACAACAAAAAAAACAGGAAACCTTCCCTCATTTAAAAATGCAAGACTAAAAACCACCTTACCTTTTAAATTATCCAAGTGCACCCAGGAAGCAGGCTTTGGGCTTTTGCTTTCTGTGTCAGACACAGTTTCCTCGGTCTCAGCTTTTTTCACTGTATTGACTTCTGTTTCTTTGTCTGCATCAGTGAAGTTCTCTATGCTATCATCATCTATGTCAACAAATTTTTCATCATCAGACTCCTAAAAAAATTGTGAAGGGGCAATTAAGCCTGTATTCAATTATGTGACTTGCTACATCCCCAGTCCTTACATTTTTTTTTTTTAATTTTAAGCTGCCCAGGACTTGACTTGTGATCCTCCTGCCTTGGCCTCATAAAGTGCTGGGATTACAGCATGTACCATTACACATGGCCTCAAAGTTAAGTTCTGAGCCAAGAACTTCTGAGACTTTGGAACTGTATTACTTGAAAGTATTCAGTCCTCAAATAAATAGGCAATGTGTTATAAATAACCCAATTAGGCAGGCAACTATTTCTATTTTATAATTGAGGAAACAGGGTGTATAATCATCCCTAACTATGCAAATATAGTCTTTAGTATAGTTGTAGAAGGGTCAAGTAACTTGGCCACACGTACACCTGGCATGAAAGAAAATTCAGGTCCATCTGACTCTAGAGCTCATACTGTAATATGCTCCAGAACTATACTGCTATCACTGGAACAAAGAAAACCCAATATACCATTTGATCATCTAGTTGACTTCTTAAATCTGGTTTTGCTTTAAGGATCTCAGACACAAGATACAGAGCTCCACATATGAACGGTGGCATCTGTGTACAAGTAACCTGTAGCAACCTCTTCACAAAAGCTTTCACCCGGCGCAGGACTATGTCTGCTTTCAGAGATTTGTACACAAGGTTAAGAAACATAGCTTGCTTGGAACATGTCATCAACCCTGGATCCAAGATCTTTCTGAAAAATAAAGATCAAATATTTATTTATAGAAATGTCTGGACAACCATAGAGATTTCAAAACCAGTTTACATAATCTCGTTTTTCAGATAAATGTACTGCTTGTGTTAGATCATTTCTGTTCAGCAGGTAAAATGAAAATTACAGACCTGAAGATGCTACCAGAAAGAAAAAGTGACATTTTGTTCCTTTTTCCAAGTGTTTTATAAATCGAGAGGGTTCAACCTTAACAGTATGATTTTTATGTAGATGTAGGACCCTACCTGAAAGGCTAATAATCCGAAGCAAATAGTGAAAACTTCCCTATGAAGCAGTGTGGTAGACTCCTGGGTTTCTGTCCTTGTATCGGTATCTATTTGCCAGTGACTAGAGGTGGGCTCCACGTGGCTCTAGTGAGGGCCGCCTCAGAGGTTGCCTGATCCAGTGCACTGGCTGTGACATCGCTCCCACACGCTGTTCTGTTCAAATGCTCTCCTTTAATTCTGCCTGTCTACAGATCTAAAACTTTCTTTTTTGGAAGTTTTCTGAGACAGAGTCTTGATGTGTAGTTTAGGAGGCCCTTGAGCTCAACTATTTGAGACCAGGTTAGGCAGAACTCAAGGTGATCCTCCTGTTTCAGCCTCCTGAGTGCTGAGACTACAGGCATGTGCCACCATGCCTGGCTGTTTCCTCTGTTATTCTCTGTCCCATGAATATTCTTCACTGTTTTGCAAATTGAATTTCCTTTTGTTTCCCACCTGTTCTCACATGGTAAAATTGACCAGGAATTGTGTTTGTATAGTTCATTGCTGTTAGAAACTTAAAACTGTCAATATTTTTTTACTGATTAAACAAACTTTTATAGTAAGTGGGTGTGCAATGCTCAGTTAATAGGAATCCAATCCAATTTTGGACAGCCTGTTTTGCTAGATGTCCTTTATTTTACTTTTTGATGCTGGGATGGAGCCCTGACCTCACACATACTGGTGAACCACTCTCAACTCCAGCCTTTAGAAATCCCAGGCCTTCTTTACAGTTGTAAATTACTCCTCTGTAATTTTCAACGGTGAATTCTAATGATGTCTGCAGCAATACAATCTAATTACCCTATCATACTTTCCCAATACTTGAATCTATATAGCTTTTCTGTGTATTTTCCCGCAAGTCTCACAGCTCAATTTGTAATCTTATATAGTGTTTTTTTTGGGGGGGACTGGGGTTCAGACTCACGACCTTGCACTTGCATTTATCAGGCTCACACTTGTGCCACGGAGCTATCTCCCCAGCCCCTTGTAATCTTACATAGTTTTCATTTTGCATTTGGCAGGGTCTGGAGTTTGGGACTGAACACAGGGCCACTTAGCATGCTCTCTAACCACAGAACCACACCTCAGGTGCCTGCATATAATTTTAACATACTCTATCCTAGCTGCTGAAAGCCTTAATTGGTCTGTACTTCAGGAAAGTAGGACACTAAAAATTAACCAGACTTCCAGATTAGCTTGAATAATGTGACAACACTACCTCCTTTGTTCAAAGCATTTCTACATATTTCTCATCAATACTGGAAATCAAAGTACTTAAGCTTGTGAAGTGTTCATACTGCTTTGCATACCCGTTTTTCCCAACTGTCAAATTGGTAGTTCCTGAACATCCCAGTGATGCTTTTGAGATACTCAACTTCTCTTCACATTTATTAAACTTTTTCAGTATTTCTATTCACTCAACTTGCTTTCAGTCATAAATTCCAGCCACATCAACAGAAACACCTGAGAAGAATTCAGATAAGACTACCATTTTATAAAGAATATGTTATTGAAGTTCTTACTATACTTTATTATAAGTATATTATAAATAATATAAAACCTTACTATTTCTTTGATCCCTCAGTCCAAGAGTCTAGTAAAACCAAGAATAGGTATTTTAAAATGGCTTACAAAGCATTTTAAGCAACCCAACTGTGAGCACTGTTGGCAGTAGTAATCCAAAGAACTTATGCAACTTTTCCTCAGTTGTTACACTGGTGTGTTAAAACAGACTGATACTGGAGAAGCTTGGACAGGATTGTTATGGTTTATGTCTAGTTGACCCTCCAAAGCCTCATGTAATCAACCTGTGAGATAGGTGTGGGAACTTCTAGAGTTTGAGACTTGATTCATGATCCACTGGGATTATGTGTTTTAGTACTGATGAGATTATGGTCTGAGTACTGCTGGGAATTATAGGTGTGGCCTGAGGTGGATAGGCTAAGGCAGAGAGCCTTATATAAAGAGAGACAGGCTCAAACTGTTGTTCTGCTGCCCTGATTGGTTGGCTGCCTCTGTCACCATTTTGTTGCTGTTTTTCTGCCATGAATTGGATGCTTTCTGCCCTGTTCCACTCAGCCTTGGGCCAGCTGAATATGGACTGAAACCTCCACAAACTGTGAGCTAAATAAACCTTTCCTTCTTTCATTTTGGGTGTCAGGTATTTGTCTTAGCAATGAGTAAAAAGTAACTAAGACAAGGATTGAACAACTAAGTAAATATTTACATTTAAGATATGAGCCAATACTTTGGTAGCATGCTTTAGGTAGTTAAGCACTTAACATACAGGTGAAGATTAACATGGTCAACAAATATACTAGTTTACATAGAAAATTTCCTTCAAAAGTACACATGGTAAGGGCTTGTTTCCAGTATGGCACCACTGGTAGATGGTGGGACTTTTAGAAGTGGGACCTGCAAGGAATCCCAGCCCCCTCCTCTTTCACTTCCTGGCTATGAAGCAAGAGAGTCTGCTCTATCATGCACTGCTATGATGTGATGCCTCAAAAAAATCAGGTTGATCAATCGTGGCCTTCTGTCCACAACTGTGAGCCAAGACCAGTTTTACAAACTGATGAGCTCACGGTATTTGTAACAGTAACAAAAAGCAAACACAGAGATTAACTAATCTCTTTCTTCAATAAAGTCCCAGTTCAGTCTTTTACAAGCTGTATGACTTTGGGCATGCTTCCCAGTCTTGACAGTAACTGTGAGATAGGTGATTTGCTTTGCATTTTTCTTTTCTTTTTTTTTTCCTTTCTTTTCTTTTCTTTTTTCTTGTTTCAGAACTTTTGTTTGTTTGTTTGCTTTTATGGCCGGCTCAGCTTGCCCTCAGGGCAGGGCTGGCGCAGCATGTGGTGCCGGGGATCGAACTGTGGTCCCTGCAGCTGCCCAAGCTTTCCTAAGCAGGCGCTTTAGACCACTGAGCTATCCTGCTGGGCCCCTGCTTTGCATTTTTCTAATAAATTAAGGCATGAAAAAATGGGATTAGTTGTGTCTACTATAAGAGTTTTAGTGAAAACAAAGCAATCAGTCAAAGTTACAAAGTAAACTAATGGCTAGGATTCAAACCCTGACAGTGCGGTTGGTGTCTATGCTATTAACTGCATATTTTTCCTCACCAATGTGTGTAGGTTTTTAGGAGTGGTAGGACACATGTGTAATCTCAGCTACTCAGGAAGGTGAGGCAGGCAGGTCAAAAATCCAAAGCCAGTCAGGGCAACTTAGTGATACTGTTTCAAATAAATAATTGGAAGTGCTGGGGATGTTTCTCAGTGGTAAAGCTCCCTTGGGTTAAATCCCCCCTACTTAAAGAAGAAAGTATATATAAATAAGTTGCATTCTTTTAATTTATTTTTATATTTTGCATCCTTCACTAATGCAGCTTGTTGGCGTATCTGAACACCTAAGAATTTACACGATATTGCAAAATATCTTGTCCCAATGGGTGAGCTGCAGGATAGCTGTGAAGTACAAGGAAGCGAAATCTTTACCTAACATACTGTCTTCTAAGGGCCTCTCAGGCTGGGGCTCAATTATGGTTGGCCTGTGCATGTAGATAACATGGAGAATGAACAGACCAAGCAGCACACATGCTTAGAGTGTACTAGCTGAAGCCAATGCCGTGACACACCTACTGACTCCTAGCCCTCTGAGAGGCTGAGGCACAAGTTGGAGCAATTCACTGAGACCCTGTTTCCAAATAAAAACTAAAGATGGCTAGAAACACAGCTTAGGGAGAAGGTCTTGAATTCAATCCATTGCACTGGAAAGAAAACAAATAAAAAATGTCCCCCCAAGACAGGACCTCACTGAATGAATTATTGGAGGGGACAGGGAACTGATAATATGGGGAAGGGCAGTGCAATTGCACTTGTAGCTTATTTCCTCTTGACTCAAGCTTTAATACAAATGTACCAAAATGTTAACCTTACAATAGGTTACTGTGTGGCTCATGCAAAGTTGGGAAGCAGCAAGCGCTGAGGACCAGTTCTGGGTCCTTCCCTCCATCAGCAGTTGGGTACTACATGCACACTACTAGATCCAGTTATTGCTCACATGTACATAGTAGAGGACTCCCTACTTACCTGTACAATGCTGTATAATACCGATCCGATATCGTCTGCTGAGAATTCATTACTTGGAAAAGCAGCATCAAAGCCTGAATGCTGGTATTAAAATTTACAATATGCAACACTTTGAACAAAGTGTCTACCTGCTCTCTCACTTTGTCATCCCCGCTCTGGGAGTAAGGGTATGCCCTGTTCACACCTGTTAAAAGGGCACTAAGCATTTTTGACTCAATATCATTCTTCTTGATACAAGTTCGAAAAAAGCAAAAATAGATAGTTATTAACTTGTTAGCCAATTCACTTTCTTCATGGGAGAGGGCTGTTTGATTTAGAAAGCAAACTGCATAATATTGAGCCTTGGAGCTGATATTTGGGCGAAAGAGTAGTCTTTCTATTTCACCGCACACAACTCCTTTCATATTTGGATGTTTAGAAAGTAATGTCTCTAACAGATGGGAGGCTTTGGTGGCTATTCTGTTCTGAGGGTCTCCCAGTTTATTTACCACCTGCACAAGGAGAGCCTTTTCTTCTTCAGGCTTGTTACAAAGTAGCTCATGAGCTGCTGCCAGGGCCCGAGTTTTAGTGGCTACTAATGAATCATGACTGAAAGTTTCTAAGATGTGCACAAATTCAGCTACTAGATGTTTCAGCTGGTGTTCAAAATACCATACTATTAGCCTTCTGTCTCTGGAGTCCTTGTTGCCGCTACACACCTGTTCCAGTTTGTTGAAAGGATGCTGGCTGAAAATCCGCAGCTTCCGGTGATCTGGTAAAAGGTCTGTAATGAGTAACTCTTTGAAAGTATCCAGAGCCATGAGGCACTGTTGCTTGCTACCCTTCTTTTTAACCAGGTTCAGGAGAGTTTCTACAAACTGGAGTGTGTGAACAGCGTCATCCTGGATAAGGAGAATCATGGCTGCCATCCTGTCCCCTAGTGTCCCTGACGATACAATTGCCTTCATCCAGGTAGAAGAGGCTCCCTTTTGATTATTTGCTTTATTTTTGAATAAACTAACTTCACATTCATACAGCTTCTGAGCCAGGGTTTTGTACTTAGACACAATATCCTGTGGCTGGGGTTCCAAACAGTATTCGTTGGTGTACTCCAGGTCATACCACTTGCCTCCAGATTTGAGCAACAGAGTCTGTCTCTCAAAAAATTCAAAGATGTCCTGTTGTTTATCTTTCTTCACTTTTGGGCCACCACTGCTGTTCTTAGCAGAGTGTTTTTCTGGCACCTCCTTATTTTTCACCTTATTGACTGACAACTTTTCACTTTCTGCTGCATTTTGCTTTTTATTACCTATTTTAGATACTTTTGCTTCTTTTTTGCTGGCATTTTCTTTCTTAGCTGGTTCATCTTCCTCAGTGAAAGATTTTGAATATTTGGCCAAGCTAAGGCTTTGAATAAATGCTTTCAGTTCCCCCTCTTGAAGGTCATCAATTGTTCCTTTCTTGCCTCCGTCCACCACTTCCTCATTCTCATCCAAAGTAGCCAGCAAAAGGTAATCTTGCTGCATGAAAACATAAGTCGGTTAAAAGCAAATTACAAATAAAACGTTTTGGTTGAAACTTTATCTTTGAACTCAGTGGAACTAAATTATTATGGTGTTACCTGGCCTACTATCCTATAGTAATAAACATTTGATGTTTAAATATGAAAATTAAAAACATGAGAAAGAAATATAATACAACAAAAATTTCAGAATAGGGCTAACTTTTCCAATTTCACATAAAAACCAGAGATCACTAGGATAGGGTCAGTAAATTTATCATTTTCTCAAAATGCAAAACAAAAAGGGTCAAGGAATAAACTACATTACTTAAAAGGGCATACCTGGCAAGAACTTGTATAGCCACAATAAGTGACCAGGTAGGTAAGACATACGATTTAAGCAGTTATGAAAACAGGGACATAATTTTATACACCAATACAGAAGATTTAAAACAAGAAATATGTCTATGATCCCATTTGTGTAAAAAAAAAAAAAACAACATGCATATATTTTAAGTGTTTTACGAGGTATAAAACATCCCTAGACAACATAAAATATACTTGTATGAATTACTGTTTCCTAGAAGGAAAACTACATGACGAGATAAAGGTGGGTAAGATTGTTCATGTACCCCATGACAATAACCTTTTAAAGCATGTTCACGTTAAAATTTATATTAACATATTAATAATTTAACATTAAATACATTAAAATTAAATAGAATCCAAGCGCAAAACGAACTGTGAATCTGCCCACCTGTGTTGCTTTTCCACTGCTCTAACTCCCACAGTCTGGCCTCAAAATATTTTTTTAAGTAATGAAAATCTGTCATATATTTGCCCCAAATCTTCCATGCCTGTGCACCAAATGTGAGGCAAAAGCTTCACTTCTCCTATGCATTCTGCCTCAGCTACGATGGCATTTTTGCGCTTTATGGAACAATTCGGCGGTACTTCGCATTTGATTGGACCACCGCCGTGCATAGGAGATGCACCTCCTAGAGGTTTTACTCATGTGGTTTCTCAGGGACACTCTCCCTGATCCTGTCACCGAAACCGTAACGGCCTTCCTCTCTGTCCTTATTCTCGCCCCCGCTACGACGACTACTATTCCGAGCCTGAGGTACTATCCAAAACGTGTTTACTCTTTCTCTTAGGATGCTCAGGCCGCGACGAGCACCCGCGGAAGGTACACCGCGACGCACAAGTTCCGCTGACAGAAACTGACTCTTAACATCATTGGCATTCTAAACATTGAAGCCACGAGATCAAGACCAAAACGTTCGCTTTTTCCAACCTGAGAAATGGTTTCGCCTACTTCCTAAGAAAGGCCACTTTTGCAAAAAGCTGAGGATATAGTGTAGCAGGCGCGGCCAGCACTGTCCGAGGCTATGACGTGGGTCCCGGCACCCTTCTCCCGCGGAAGCACGCACCGGTCGCCTACACTTACTGCACCCCGCGCCTGCTCCCCTTCCCTGGGGACCTGTGGCTTCTACCTTGGTGCCTCCGAGCCGTAGCACTTCCTCCAGGGAGAACCCATTCTTAGCCTGACCGCTGTCTTCCTCATCTTCCTCTTCAAACACCTCGTCCCGGGGTCGCGGCCGCTTAGCATGAAACTCCAAAGGCTCCTTGGCTGCGGCCATGGTTCGCCAGGAACACGCGCGTAGTTCACAGCCCACTTCCGCTTGGAGCGTGACGTGCTCCGTCTGCAGCGTGACGTTTCAGGAAGTGGCTACAGGCACCGCCCCCAGGGTCTTCCAGGGCCGCCTACTGGGCTAGGCATGGCCGTACTAGTGAGATCTGCAGCCAGGGGGCTGTGCGGCGCGGCTCGTGCGGGTAAGGGTGCTTCCGGCAGAGCTCACTTGTCGTGGAAAACGTCTGGATCACCTGCACAGTTCCGCGGTTGGGGTCCTGGGATCTCGGCGACTCACTCCAGCCGTGGCGCTCAGCGCTATCGCCTAGAGTCGGTCCGCAGGCCCGGGGTGGCTGAGTGTTCGCGGGCGAAGTGGGCGCTTCGTGGGCGAGACGCGCCCCTTTCAGCGTCCTGCGCCTGGGGCGGAGCTAAGGGTGAAACGGAAAGTGCTAAGGCTGCTTGCACATGTAAATACTAGTACTTATTACGGGGCTTGCTTACTCTCTTTTCCAGTCATTCCCTGTGCTTGGAGAGGGAAATACTTCTGCTCCGGGAATGAGCCGGCAGAAGACAACCACGTGACGCCGATGCTGCGGCATCTTCTGTACAAAATCAAGTCCACCGGCCCCATCACTGTGGCCGAGTACATGAAGGAGGTGCTGACTAACCCAGCCAAGGTATGGGTCAAGGATCTTACAACCCCACCTCAGCAGATTTACAAGGTGCAGGCTTCGAGGGGGGCGTGCGTAGGGAGAAGTTGAATCTGACAGTGGCTTACGACTAGTGCCAGTAGGAAGGACAAATGCCAAGGCGTCTAGAAGATGGAATGTAACTGGCCTTTGAGGGAAGAATGACTTAACTGGCTCAATGGCCAGTGGGGGGTGGGGGGGCGTTTGGAAGAAGGGTTTGCAAGAGAGGAAAGAGAGCCCCTCTAGGAGGGAGGGGAAGGATGAAGATTCCTGGGTATGAAAGGGACCCGCAGGCAACTGGAAATAAAACTCATTGCCTGGAAAGTTGTCTTTCAGTAACTTCAGTGGGCACTGGAGGCATACTCAAAGACTTTTCTTTTGAGAGAGGGTTTGATTTTATAATGCAGGCTGGCCTTGAAATCACTTGTGTAGCCTAGGTTGGCATCATACAGTGATCTTCCAGCCTCAGCCGCCTGACACACCTCGTGTGAGGGTTTTACTCTTGAGAACAGTCTAGGTTTTTGTTCTAAGATTCAGAACTGTCATAGTTTTGTGGCTTGCAAGTCCTTGTTTTTGTTGGGTTAAATATGGCATCTGTGAGATTCTGGGATAGGGTTGGCCTATTTCTGTTGGATGTGGTGAAGCTGTGTGTCAACAGACAGGCAGGGGTATTTTAATTTTTGTGGGTGCTGCTACCAGATAGGTGGCTTAGACAATTGTGGTGGTAATAAAGTGAGAAATGGGTGCTTAAAAATAGATCTTGGACTCACAGGATTTGCAGCTAAGTGGAAGGATAGAGAGGAAAGGATCAAGACTGATTCTTAGGTTTTACCTTGAGCAGTTGGGGGAAGGCTGTGCGTTCTGTTAAGACAGTTATGATGTTGAGAACCAGGTTGGGAGGAGTTGGGAAGGAGGGTCTAATCAGGAGTTCCGGAAGGACAGCCTAATCAAACCCTGTGTCTGACATTGGTAGTGATGTTCAGCTGGAGGTAGCACTTAGCAGCTGGCTATAGGTGTTTGAAGTTTCAGAGTGGATTGGGTATTCGTGCATAAGTTTGGTTGTCATCAGTGTGTAGATGGTGGTCAATGTCAAGGAAGCAGGGAGAGTGTACACAGAAAGGAATTTTCCCAACATTAAGACTTGGGGTAACTCTTAACATTTAGATTCCTAATCTAAAGGACTTTGAGTAAAAGGTGAAGGCTCATGAACTTGAATTGAAAAAAAAAATTCCTTTATTTTTCATAATTGAAATGTAACATTTTTAAAATTATGAACATAAGCAACAGGTAAGAATATTGGTGATCCTTTTTTCCCCCTCCTTCAGTGATATTGGGAATTGGACTAAGGGCTTTCATACTGAGGTACATTAGCAAACTTTATTAGTTTTTTGAGGGAAAAGTTTCACTAAGTCTCTAACTTGCCCCAGTTGGACATAAACTTGCAATCTTCCTGCCCTAGCCGCTCACACTGTTGGGATTAAAGGTATACACTACCATGCCTAGTTAATACTTGAGGGTTTGTTATCAGTGGAGATAACTGATACAGTCATTATAGTACAGTTATTACAGGTACCTCAAAGTACGCTGTTTTCATTTTCAGAACTTAGTTAATAGATGTTTTGCTTGATTTTTGTCTTTTATGCTGGTAGAGACATATTTTTAAACAGTTGGTATTTTTCCATTGGTTTCTTCTGTAATTCAGTGTGTTTAAAGTTCTGTGCATTTCAGATGGAATGCTGACACACTTCTCTAATCCCAGAACTCAGGGAAGCTGAGGCAGGAGGACTGCACTTCATATCCAGCTAGGGAAGTTTAGCAGTTTATGGGAACCATGTCTCAAAATAAAATAAAAATGGGCTAGGGATGTAGCTCAGTGTGACAGCCCAAGATTGAGTCCTCAGTCCTGAAAAAATTTATGCATTTAAAAATTCTGTGAAGGGTTTACTGTAGGTTTTACTATACCAAGGAATGGATCTGTACTCTTCCAAAATGCTTACTTCTAAAGTGAAGCTCCCCTTAACCGGGCGTGGTGGCGCACGCCTGTAATCCCAGCACTCGGGAGGCTGAGGCAGGAGGATTGGTGCGAGTTCGAGACCAGCCTGGGCTACGAAAGTGAGCTCAAGGCCAGCCTGAACTGCATAGCGAGACCCTGTCTCAAAAAGACAAAAAAAAAAAGTGAAGCTCCCCAACCCGAGAATGTTTTGTATAGTGAAAAAAAGTTCTGCTTAAAGATGCAGTCTAATGCCATAAGGGCACAGTTGAAGCTGTAGGAGATAAAGATCCTGGGAGCATTGGCAAGAATGGCACTCCTAGCATCAGGTCTGGCTGAGAGACAGGGATGGTACGTAGCTGTGAGTCTTGGAGTGGAGCAGGTGGAAGCCAGGGGAGACAGTGCATTGGAGAGTTTCAGTTCTTGCATAGGGCAGGAGTCCAGAAAAGTATGAGGTGTTAGAATAAGGTATTTGAGAAGCAGGGGGAAGTTTTGAACAGAAAAACTCTTCCTTGAAAGTTATGTATTATGAAAATAAGGGATAGTTCTGTCCCTCAAATAAGTACTGCTTCTTAAGAACTCAGAGGAATAAGCTCAGAAGAGGAAGCACTGCATTTAGGGTTAGGGCCAAGGGCTCAGCAGGTCAGTAAAGGCAGCATTTGAGCAGTCTGAAAAGATGAGTGTAATTTTGGGCAAGAAATGAGAAGGGAGATTCTACAACTGCATAGCTGTGTAGAGATCAGGGCTTAGAAAAATCCTTTTTATTGGGATACAATGATCATACAGAACAGTGCACAGGTCACAAGTGTACAGTGGAGTGTGTTTTCATAGAGTGAGCACTGTCATGTGAGAGGCACCAAGATAGAAAGCAGCGGCACAAGCCTGAGGTCTCAGGTACTTTGGAGGTTGAAGCAGGAGGATCGAGTTCAAGACCAGCCCTGGGCACTAGAGTGAGACCTCATCTTAGAAAACAATGAAAGAAACAGAGTGTCATCAGTGAGCTGGGCTAATTTGGGAGGGGAGGCTGGAAGGCACAGTGATGGGGCTTTGGTTGAATTTTGAGCAGGAAGGGAAAGAAGGGCCAAGAGGGCAGATATGAGTACTGTGTGGCTCCTGGTCTGAAGCTGAGGAGTTACTTTGTCTGTGTGGTAGACTGACTCCTATTTTGTAGAAGTAAAGACCTTGTCTTCATCTTGCCTGTTTAGAGAAGAGAGCTTTCACACCAAATACTTCATTGTATATGTAAGATTTTGAAAAAGTGTTTTAAAAAGCCATATTTTAAAATTAATTTTTCTTCACTTTTTTTTCCTTCTCCCAGGGATATTATGTGCACCATGATATGCTGGGAGAAAAAGGAGATTTCATTACCTCACCTGAAATAAGTCAAATCTTTGGAGAGGTAAAATCCTAAGTAAACTATGAAAGACAGTAACATCAGCACTTGAGAGCAGATCAACTTGTATTAGCCTATAAGTGAGTTTTGCAGGGCCTTTTGTGATTCATCAAAAATTGTCATTTTTTTAAGAGGGAATAGAGAGGACAATTGGAAAATTTATACTTGACTATAGAAAAGGAAATACATGAGAACAGAGACAAAGAGAAGGAAAGGAAACACAAAGTGACAAATTGGAGGAGA
This sequence comes from Myocastor coypus, assembly GCA_004027025.1. Lineage (NCBI taxonomy): Eukaryota > Metazoa > Chordata > Mammalia > Rodentia > Myocastoridae > Myocastor > Myocastor coypus. Next base: position 33,909 of record PVJA010010296.1, read on the forward strand.
ACAAAAGGAAACTGGATACAAGGAAAAGAGAAAAGATAAAAACACTGGAGAATTAGTGGAATACAGATGAGCCCTGACTTACAACCGTAATTTAATCATAGCTGCAGTAGAAGCCTCTCTCTTTTTTTTTTTTTTAATTTTTTAAAATTTTATTCTTTTTTTTTTTTTCTTGTTTCAGAACCTTTGTTTATTCACTCATTTTTATGGCTCAGCCTGCCCTGAGGGCAGGGCTGGCGCAGCACGTGGTGCTGGCGATGGAACCGCGGTCCCTGAAGCCGCCAAGCTTTCCCAAGCAGGCGCTTTAGACCAGTGAGCCATCCTGCCGGGCCCCCAGAAACCTCTCTTTAAGGAAGAGAAGTTCCATTATTTCCATGAAAGTACTTTTGATGATTTAGAAATAGGGCAGGAGAAGGTACACAAGAGGAAGTAGAACCTAAGCTAATAAATACTAATTATATCTTAAGAATCGTGTAATTATTTGAATTTTGAGTATGAAATGTCAGTCTCATGTCTGTTGTCAAAGAGGAGTACATTTTCGTGAGTGATGTCCTCTTATCTAACAAGTTTGATTGCAATGGCAGATCTGAGTGTTTTACCCTATCCTTTCTAGTGGACCACTGTTGGTCTTAGGCAGTTTAGCTGTATGCCCTTATCAACACTTAGTGAAAGACTCTTCTGAGCTGCCTCTCTTTTCTCCCCTCCACCCTCGGTGATAAAAAGCCTCATGGTACAGATAAAGGAAAATATATCTTCTATTACTGTTTCCTGTGTAGCGTATGTTGTGAAGTTCTGTGAACACATATGTTAGTCACATATTACATAATACATGTGCAGTTATTTGGAAATACTTTATGGCTTAAAGTGTGTATTTATATGGGATTTTACACTGTGATGTAGTTTTGAACTTTATAATACTTTGTCTTTCCTTGTCATAGCTACTAGGGATATGGTTTATTAGTGAGTGGATGGCGGCTGGGAAAAACACAGCTTTCCAGCTGGTAGAACTGGGCCCTGGTCGGGGCACCCTCATGGAAGACATTTTGAGGGTAGGTAATAACAGAATGTCCTTAAGTCTCTCATTGGTTCTTACTCTGACTTCGCTAACTTCATTGATTTTCTTGGATTTTGGTTCTACTTCCTCAGTCTTATATTTCTCAGCTAAAATGTGTTAGAATGATGTAACTTCATAAGCTCAAAACTATATGGGTGTGCACATGTGAATGTGTAGAGAATGTAAAAGCAACATATAAGTGTTCAGTAGATATTATAGGAGAATATATTTGTCCTCTCAATAGATAAAGTATTTGTTAAAGCAGAAACCATAAAGGAAAAGATTAAAAATTTAATTTAAAGAAAATAAAATTAGGAGGGCCAGCGAGATAGCTCAGCAGATTAAGTGTCTGCTTAGGCAAGCACAAGAACTAGGGTTGGATCCCCCATAGTGCATGCAGCACTGGCCCCACCCCCAGGTGCGCTGAGTGGGCCACTGAGTTTGGGTGTGATGGTGTATGACTATAATGCCAGTGCTGGGGAGGCAAAACAGTAGGATCACTGTGAGTCTAAGCTGCATAGTGAGACCCTGTACTAAATACATTAAAAAAAGAAAAGAAAAATTAGAAACTTTCTGTTCTTTATAGAAATCAGGGAACTTTTGTTTGTCAAAGACACTATGGACTGGTAAGATTAGTCCATAGAGTGGGAGAACTTACATATAACCAACAATAGTAGAATATATGAAGCACTTCTTTAATTCAATGAGAAGATAGCAAATAATAGAAAAACAGGCTAGGGATATAGCTCAGTGGCCAGGCAAATAGACTAGCAGCATAAGCACTTGCCTGGCAAGGGCAAGGTCCTAAGAAGAAAGTTAAAGATGAAAATAGGCCCCTTTCAAAGAGAAACTTCAAATGACTGATAAAAAATGCCAGTTTCTCATAGAGAAACAGGAATGAAAATTATGTTGTGATAGCACTATAATCCTAACAGATTGAAAAAGAACAACTCAGTCACAAAGTGTTGGTAAGGATGGGGCTATGTGGAGCAGTGGGCGCTCTCACACTGCTGGTACAGGTATAATTTAGTACAGCCACTTGTTGAAGGTATCAGGCATAACCTGCCCAATTTCAAGTTACTTACGTGTATGATTTTGCAGTTTTACTGCTACTCATACAAACTGGTACAGGAGTCATGTTCAAGAAGGTAGCATTGTTGAGAACAGAAAGAAAATCAGAAACACTTTCTGTCCTTGGGAAAATAAATCAGTTAATTGTGGTACAGCCATCCAGTGGAATACCAAGCCTGCAGAATGAAGCAGTATTCAACATGAATAAAATATTGAGTAAAAATAGTAGTCACAGAATTTTTATGATTTTATATAAAATGTGAATAATAAGCAAGGTACAGTTGATGATATATATTGAATAAGATTCATAAAGAAAAGCCATGAAATGGTAGTTGGACATTGAGAATGGCAGTGACTTCTGAAGGCAGGTGAAGACATGGGGGCTGTGGGGAAAGTGCCCTCTTGTTTCAGTGAGCGGGTGGTGGCTATTTTAGCATTCTGTTTCTATCATTCCATCTAGTTCTTCGTGAAAACATTTAAAAAGAGCATTGGTAGTACCTGGTAAGTAGTACCACTTAGTAAAAAAAAAAAACAAAACAAAAAAAACAGTACCACTTAGTACACTTCTGTAGTCTTTATTATTTTAAACCCATTAGTCATTTTGAGTTTATTTTGTATGTGCCTGGCAATTCTTGATAAAAGCACAAAGACGTGGCTATTTTTTTTTTCTTCCTGCAGTACACAGGGTTGAACCCCAAGTCTCACTCATGCTAGGCAAATGCTTGACTGAGCTGTATTTCTTGACCAAATTTAGTTTTTCTGATGCCCTGTGACTTACTTCACATTTGGAATTGAAAGTTTAATAAGCAGAATTTTAAATCATCTAACAAATAGGAATCCTGCCTCTACTTGGGGGGAAAAAATCACTAATTTGAGTTTTCAGGACTCTATTTTCCATTTCTTAAAAGTGGTAAAGCTACCTAAATTGAAAACATTTTAAATAAGAAGTTCTTGGAATAATTTTTTTTATTCAAATACTTGAAAGACTAACTAAACTTGTAGCCTTTAAGGTATCTCTCTAGATCAAGTCACAAGAACTCTTGTAGAAGCAGAAAATTTAAAGGGATATAAACTAAATTTCTAAAGCAAGTTGCTTTTGAAAGGTTTTTCTCTTGGGAAATTTTTTCATGTATAGTTTAATCTCCAGTCTATCTTTGGAAATATCTTGTTCTTTTCATTGTTCTGTATCTGCCCATTTGTATTTCAAAAAGAGGAGACCAGCCAGCAAGGAAGATTCAAGTGAAAAATATTTATAGTTTATGCTTTTGAATTTTAGCAAAGACTAATTGTTAGTATGTTTACAGTAGTTAAAAAGTGGTTTTGAATAGCTAAAGAATATTGAAAATATAGTTCTAAAGGTAAGCTGCCAGCTTATTAATGGTATTCAAATTTAATTCCCTTAGGATATAGTTTAATCATCTCAAAGATAAGATTATTTCATAGATATACAGGCTTTACAAAATGAAGGCAATATAAATTTTATTTCCTTGGTCTTGTTTTAGAATCTGAAATTGTTGTATTGAAAGCTAAATCTTCTATTTTAATGTGTTAATCATAATGTATCATTAGGCAATCAAACTGTACACTATTCATTTCTTAGATCAGTGATGGCAAATCTTTCAGAGCTCTGAATACCAGCAGGCCACTGTGGCACACATGCCATAGGCTTGCCACCACTGTAAGATTATGTTTAATAATTCTAGTAGGTTATGATTTTTAGACTGGAGAGTGGCTTGGGTCAGGAGCAAATCTTAGCAATGTTACTTGTGATTTGACTGAATTAATGTAGTAAATGGTTAGAACACTTAACGTCTTTTTAGCACATTGTATTTTGCCATAATTTTTTCTTTCTCTGTTTAGGTGTTCAGTCAGCTTGAGTCTGTGCTGAAGAACTGTGACATTTCAATACATCTGGTAGAGGTGAGCCAAAGCTTAAGCAATCTTCAAGCATCAACATTGACTGAAGCAAAGATCCCAGTGGAGCGGAATGAAGAGTCCCTCGTATATATGAAAGGTGTTACTAAGTCTGGGCTCCCAATATCCTGGTACCGCACTCTACAGGATGTTCCAAAAGGTAATTACTTCTCATTGATTAAAGAATTTTCATTACAACCTCATAGTAGTGATCATTGATCATAACCTTCTACAGCAATTTAATACACTTAAATCATTGGTACCAGGTTCCTTTTCCTTAGAGAATAGCTTTTTCTTTTCCTGGAAAGGTTCCTTTTCCTTAGAGAATAGCTTTTTCTTTTCCTGGAAAGAATCATTGTAATAGATAGAGGTACCTAACATTAAGGAGCTGTGTATTTCATGTAGTTTTATGAAATAAGTAACAGCAAAAACAAATAGCCAAAATGTACATTTTCACTGTGCTTTTTTAGTATTTCCCTGTAGCAGGGATGGTACTGATGAGGCAGCAAGGCAGTCAGAAAGCAGTGTGAGTAGAACGATTTGCTCAGTTGATCTTTTGAAAGAGTGCTTGTCTAAGGTGGTGGTCCAATCTCAGTCCTAGTCAAGATTCTTTGATGAATCCAGGCTCAAATTAAGTGGGGGAAGGATCCTGGCAAGACACTGAAGCCATTCTCTGGCCCGAGCTTTCTCAGGTGGTTTTATACAATTCAGGTTGTCTTCCAAATGTGAGCCAACAAATGTGTCTGACTTCTTTCAAGTTGAGTGATTAGATCTAACCAGTAATTCAGCCACTGCAGTTCTCTCTGTTCTTCAGACAATGAGACAAGGAACAGTTATTCTTTCCTCTGTTCTGCAGAATAAATTTTCCATAAAGAGTAGGCTATGTCTAGCAGTGGTTATGAAAGCATGTTAGGTTCCAATACTGAGTTGTTAGAAATTTCCTTTTTTACAGTTAATGTTTTGAAGATGTAATTGCCTTGAAATACTGAACCACTAATTTTTTTCTTTTATTTTCAAATAGGGTACAGCTTTTTTCTTGCACATGAGTTTTTTGATGTTCTTCCTGTGCATAAGTTTCAGGTACTGATGGAAATAGCCATGTTTGTAATTTGACAATTGAAGTTCTTATGTTAAAACCATTAACATTTAGAGTACTTACATTTATAAGCCTACTTGTTCAGTGATTTTTAGCTCCTCATGGGTGTAAAATAAGGAATTAGATAGAAATCTTGATGTTCTTGGATAAGGATTCTTAATTCATCTGTGAAGATATTTTGATGTAGACTGCACTAAATCTGTAGATTGCTTCTGTCAAGTTAGTACTACTGTAGTCTTTTAAACAACATTAATTCTCCCAGTCAGTGAACATGAAGGGTCTCTTTCTTGTGTCCTCAGTTTCTTGTGTATTCTAAAATCTGCATAGTAGATGTCTTTCATCTCTATGGTTAGATTGATCCCTAGGATTTAAACTATTGTGAATGAATTTGTTTTCTGATTTCTGTCTTATTGGCATATAGAAAAGCTATTAACTTTTTAATGTTGATATTATGTGCTGCTGCTTTGATATATGGGAAACTACGGAGCATGGGGCAAGGCAAGGAGGGGAGAAAATAAAGTATACTGTGTACACATACAAATCTGTCAAAATGGAACCTATTGATCTGTATAACCAATGTGCACTGATTTTAAAAAGTGGGAAAAACAATTCGTAATTCTGGGATAAATGTGAGATGGTAAATGGCTTATTTGTACTGAAGGATTTCTTTTGACAAACTTTAAAAATTCTAAATAGTTTTTTCTTATTTCTGTAACTCAAAGATTTAGTACTGTGTGTCTTCTTACAACATTTAAGGCAAGAACAATTCTCATTAGCACCTCCTGAGTTTATTCTGCATTTTAGGGGACTTTCCACACTAGTTTCTTGTTTTTATTTTAAATTATCTTCTGTAACTCCATTACATATTGCTTTTCCTTACAGTACTGTGTGCATGTATCAGTGCATTTGTACTATTTTTCTACTGAAATTATTCAGTGCTTTGTGGTTATGTACAAAGAAAAATGCATACTATTTTTGGTGAAAGACAATTATGAGAACTTGCAAAAATGTTTTTGTGTTATTTTGTTTAGAAAACACCCCAAGGGTGGAGAGAAGTACTCGTTGATATCGATCCACAAGTTTCTGATAAGCTGAGGTTTGTTCTGGCGCCTTGTGTCACCCCTGCAGAAGCTCTTCTACAAGTAGGAACACTGTTTTCTCTGTTTCTTTCATTGCTAATAGCATTCAAAGTATTGCTCTCTAAGTTAACTTGGAAGAACTAAGGTTCAATCCTAAGTCTTTCTTAGTAGGCAGAGACATCAGAGCAGGTCATTTACTTCATTTTAGTGGTGTTGGGAGGGAGCAGAAATAATGTTCTTTCATTATGGAGAGAAAAAAAAGTATCAAACTTTCATCCTGGGCATCTGTAAAACTTGATATCTCCAGTCAAGTTGACAAGTATTGAATATTTAGTCACTTTACTTTTGACAGTTGTGTCCCTGATTTTGTGGGCCCTATGTAATGGTTGGAAATTACAGGTAATGAATCTGAGGTCTAGTGGCACTAATTCACAAGCTATTGTTTCCAGGTATAAGCTTATGACTGGTATTCATTCAGCTCCAGAAGTCATACTATCCTTACCTAACAGGGTGTATTTTGTTATACTGGATTTACATCTTGTTCTTTTTAACCAAGTTTTTGAGTACTTAATTTGAGGCACACATTGTAATCCCAGCAACTGTAGAGGCTGATGCAGGAAGAATTGTAAATTCAAGCTCACCTAGACTATGTAGTAAGACCCTTTCTCAAAAACAAAGATAACGCACTTGGCCATAAAGGAGTTGAGAAGGGTATATACTTTTTTTATAAAATAGGATAAAATGTCTGCAAGTGTAGTGGATAGCAACAGACTCAAAGGAGTCTGCATTATTAAAGGGATATCATGTGAGATGTGGAGAATAGAGAAAACACTCATATTGAAAAAAATCATAACTAAGAAATACTTATTATAGAGAAACATTTCTTATGCCGCCTAAGAAAGCTGTTTAGGATGATGGGTTTTCATTCTACCAACTGTTTCCTCACTAGCATAATGAAACAAGGGATCATGTTGAAGTATGTCCTGATGCTGGGGTTATCATTCACGAACTTTCTGAACGCATTGCACTCACTGGAGGTGCTGCACTGATTGCTGATTATGGTCATGATGGGACAAAGACCGACACTTTCAGAGTATGTATAACTCATCAATATGCTTGATGAGTTTCATTGTTAGATTTGAGATTCAGTGAAGATCGTCTCCTTGGTTTTCACTGTGCCTAGCATTGTTGTATATTTTAAGCTATGGGTGGTGACACCCACCTGTATTCCCAGCACTAGGGAGGCTGAGGCAGGAAGATCCAATGCCTGGGCCACATAGTGAGGTCAGGGCCAGTTCATAGAAAAATAAGACTGTAAAAGTGGCCTAGGTTCTAATTACTTGTATTTGGGAGAATAAATGAGGTCATTTATATTCTACCATCATAAACATTTATGAATGTTATATAACTTGCATTTTACATTGGGTTTGCCATGTGGTACTGTACTTGCAAAAGGTATTACTGCATAGTCTAAACCAGATTTAGGCCCTATTTTCTTTTAAACAACTACATGTAAATATGTACTAATATATTAGTGTTTCTTTGATCTCAATAAAGAGAAACATAAAAGTACAAAAAATTGATTCCTTTTATGTTTAAGGGATTTTGTGGCCACAAGCTTCATGACGTCTTAATTGCCCCTGGAACAGCAGACCTAACAGCTGATGTGGACTTCAGTTATTTGCGCAGGATGGCACAAGGAAAAGTAGTTTCTCTGGGTCCAATACAACAACAAACATTTTTAAAAAATATGGGTATTGATGTCCGGCTGAAGGTAATTATTTATTTCAGTATCATTTAGTATCTTATTTTCAAAATTATGAATACTATGGGTAGGCAGATTTTTGGTGCTTCAGTCTTCTCAGTATTACAAGATTTTGGATAGACAGCAGGAAGGGTGGCACACTCTGGTAACACTAAAGAGAGGCAGAGTAAAGTCTGACCAGTAGTATCTGTGTTCATGAAAAACACATGTTCATGGCTATGTTATTTATGTTCTTCCAAGGACACCTAAATTTAAGCAAACTGGGGATATTAAGAATGCACAACCATAGGTCTGTGTTATAACTACATATTTCATAACTTTATGAATCTTGGGTGGGTAATCAGAATTCACATTTTAAGCAGTGGTGTGTATTAGAATATTTGAATCGTTAGAAGTGTTGTATCTACCTACAAATTTCACTCCCTCCCATCCTTTCCTTGCTTTTACTAAGAAATGTTGTCTTCTCAGGTTCTTTTAGGTAAATCGGATGAGCCACTGATGAGGCAACACTTACTTCAGGGGTATGATATGTTAATGAACCCTCAGAAGATGGGGGAAAGATTTAACTTCTTTGCCTTGCTGCCGTATCACAGACTTCATGGTAGAAGTCATCATGGAAATGCCTGCCAGTCAAAGCCCTCTGCATCACCTGTGGCTGGGTTTGGTGAACTGGTTTGGCAGTGATATTTCAGCTTGGAGTTTTTAATCCTTCAATCTGCCTAAGAAATCAAAATAAAGGGAGCATATTTCATACATTAAAGGTAACCAAATTCCTAACATATTTTATCTCTTCACTGTCAATAAAAATAGCCCATGTTATGTGTGATAAGATTACAGAACATTTAGGGTTATAACGTGGTATATGTTCTTAGGTTACTTAACTGCTACTAAGAAATTGAGTTTCCTTTTAATAAAGCTAGTTGTATTATTATTTTTAAAAGTACTAGAACCAGGGAGATAGCTCAGCAGCATAAATACCTGCCTGGCAAGTGGAAGGTCCTGAGTTCAATCTCCAGTCTACAACAACAACAGAATAAAGTGCATATGAGTACTGGCAGGTTTAATAAAAATTTTATTTATTTATTTGTTTATTTATTTATTATCGGTGCAGCAAGAAGTGTCAGGGATCAAACCTTAGTCCCTGCGTGCATGCCTAAGCAGGCACTTTAAACTGCTGAGCTATGTTGCACACCCAATAAAAATATTTTAAAAGAGGAGGGAGAACAGGATCTCAGACTGCTAAGCTCTTACTAAGTGAAGAAAATAGGACAAAATTTTTAGTTACTATTCTATTTTTGCTGGTGACCTTTATATACATTACGTACAAATTACATACGTAATTTCATAGGAACTAATACAAATCTAGTTTTAATTATTCTAAACTTTCATTTTAAGAAATGAGCCCTTATTTTCAAAATACTTCTATTGCCAAGGCTTAGGAAAATAGCACAATCAAATATTTTCTTTGGATCGATTGATTAAGATTTTCACATGAAAGTACAGTGATACAGAAATACGTTTTATTATCAAGCTTTCTGGGAATATTTACAAAAAGTGGCATGTAACAAAAAATATAAAAATGTACTCAACAGTGTCATTATAGACTACTTTGTACATTATCAAAAGTTCCTAGCGATCAATTCTTATACAAACACAATTGAACTTCAAGACATTTGTTTTACAGTATCTGGAGTAGTAACTCCAAATTATCTGACAGTGCCTTTAAAAATATTTTTTTTAAAAAAAACTAGGAATTCAACAAAGAGTGCAATTAGTTTCATGGCTTGTAAAGTTTACATAAGTGTAGCAAATGAACATAATTCCAGTTAATTTTCATCATATGTAAAACCATAGTAGGTTGCCTAGTGACTCAAAATTATTCTATTTTGTGTATGTTGACATAAAGACATACTGTGGAGAAATTTGGGGACATCATCACCCATCACAGAGAAAACCCATTTATAAAAAAGATTTTCAAGATTAATTTGGTTAAATCTTTACAGCTGCTATGTGAGGGTATACCATGAAATACATGGAAGGTCTCCTAGAGATATGTAGTGTAGCATAATGACCATCATACAAAGTGTATGAACATCAGTAAAGAATCTGCCATGCCTCAGTTTATCTCTAAGATTCTTAATGAACTTCCCATGTGTCTATTGTGATAAATTAAAGTACATTAAAAAACTTAGAACACAGGGGCATTGCATACATTTCTGTTCTCTGACGGATAGTTTTAGTCCTAGCTGAATAGCTTCAAGGATCTCTACAGCCCTTATTAGTCTTTTCACATACAAGATGATATTTTTCCTTTGTTCTCCCTAATTCACTGGAAAAGTTAACACTTTTATAGTTTACAATATTAAATATATTCATATATATCTCATCTTTATGACCACACTCTGAAGAAGGTAGAAGTATGATCTTCATTTTATATACTGAGGAACTAGACTCACATCTGCTTAGGCCAACAGAGCTAAAAGACATAAACCCAGATTATCTGACTGTAAATCATTTACTTAGTAGGAAAAAAAAAAAAAGGTTCATAGTGATTACGGAGGAAAGAACAAACAAAAAGCCACTATAGTACTTGTAAGTGGATGGTTCCAGACATTACATTTTCACTGGGGAAATACAGACTGAGCATCCCTACTGGGAAAATCTGAAAACACATCACTTTAAAAGAAGTTTTGGATTTTAGAGCTTCAGTGTTAAAGATCTATGTAAATGTTACAAAATCTAAACACTGAAATCTGAAACACTTCTGCTCCAAAGCATTTCACATTAAGGGATACTCAACCTGTATCAGTAAATATTGTTGTAATAATTTGCTGTTGGAGCTGATATATAAAAATAAGTTCTTATTCACTGTTATACAAATAATACAGCTCAACTCTCATCAGATATATCATATCCACCTTTATCCACTCCATATGGTCAAAATTAAGTAATTTTAAAACATTCCAGAAACGTAAAGTTCTTCAATAGGCTACACAGTGACAGTAGAATTACCTGTCCCTTCATTGGCTTTCCTTTAAATATATATTTTTGCCTTCAAATTATTCAACCCTAAGTATAAATAAATTACATAACTGAAATTTAGATATATGCCTGTTGACTGTCAGGATATGGTATGCCCTCTGGATGGTCAAGTGGGAACATAAGTATTTAACATAGCTGAGCTCTGAGAAGGCACACTTAACCATTCAGCACTTAGGAATAGTTCCTACATAGTCTGGGTTTTTTAATAACCAATCATCCCCAATGTTATAGCTATTATAACATTACAAAGCTGACAGTTTTAAGTTTTTATGCTATAGAGACCATATTAAAAGTTGGAGTTCCAAAAGGATTAGAAGTCACTGTTTTAAAGTCTTGACTGATAAAAAGAAAGGTGAAATAGTCCAGTGCTCCTCTTAATATGCATGTAGGAAAAACTTAAGTATCTTGGTGGTCAGTTAGACAAATCATTCACAAGTACTTTTGTCAACCATACACTGTTAGCCTCACAGTTTACGCTAAAAGCGGTGATTGGATGATAATTTGGCTTCTTAAAAAAGTGTAAGATTAGGAAAGGGAAGATAAATTAAATGACATTGTTGTACTTAAAAGGGAAGGATTAGGAAAAAATACAAAACCAGTTATTGCTTATGCTACAAAATTTATAAAAAGCTTCACCTTGACTCCTTTGTGTTTTTACTACTCAAGTGTCCTTTCCTGTACCTACTCATGAACGACAGTATTGGTGTCACCGATGCCTTCTCACATTTCCTCATGTCTTTGCATCCTTGCAGGTGACAACCTATAAAGAACAACAGTTATACAGCAAAATGTTAGTTCATAAAGTAGAACTGTCATTGAAGTTAGTTGGCTGATAATTAAGGATCTTCTTCCATGTCATCTGGATTGGGAGCCATAATGAAGTGCTTTGGGTACACCAGGTTGTGTGTGTACGCGTGGATTTCCCAACGAGCATCATCGCTTTCATGTGTAATGTAACGTTCCCCAATGCGCGTTTCAAATTCTCTAAGGTCAAGCCATGTCTGATAGTCCTAGGGAAAAAGATGTAGAGTATGAACTAAAACATAAAATACTGCCAGCCTTTTTAGCGTAGCACACTTTCGCAACTGATAATTCCCACTGATAAACTTTGATACACAAATTCTAATTGTAACATTTTAAGGTAGCAATATTAAAGATAAACACTTTTTCAAATCCAGGATTTTTTTTTTTTTTTAAATCCAGAATGTTTTAATGTTTCCAATAAATGGAATTTAAAAACAAAAAAATGTTTCAGGGTTTTGAAGGAGCTAATAATCACTAAAATTTTTTTTTTAAATTTTTATTTTATTTTATTTTTTTCTTGTTTCAGAACTTTTGTTTGTTTATTTATTTATTTTTATGGCCGGCTCAGCCTGCCCTGAGGGCAGGGCTGGTGCAGCATGTGGTGCTGGGGATCAAACTGTGGTTCCTGCAGCCACCTAAGTTTTCTAAACAGGCGCCTTAGACCAATGAGCCATCCTGCCGGGCCCCACTAAAATGTTTTGTTCTATCATTTTGCAAGTTCCAATCTGAAATCTTGGTTAATTCTAACCCTCCCTCCCTTTAAAATAGTTCTAAGGTGGGGCCAGGGAGATAACTCAGTGGTATAGCACCTGCCTGGCAAAAGTGCAAGGTCCTGAGCTTGATTCTCAGTACCAAACACACAGAAGAGGTCCTACGGCTTTTCTCCTCACTCTGAAATGAGTTTTTTGTGTTGGTTTTTAACATTAGTACCTGAGTCATACACAGTGACTAGTTTCATTGTCGGTATCTGGTACACATGACACATTTTAATTCTTTTATATGTCCTTTTCCTTCTCTTCTTTTACTTCATTGTATCTCTTGGTCCCCTTCTCCACTGCAAAAGGTCTCTTGCTTTGTTTTATCTTTTATTTTGCTTTTTATACTCTAGACTTTCCATGTGAACATTAAGTTTATGCATCTGGTTTATTTCACTTAACCTGTTTCCAAAGTGTATTTTTTCAAATCTTTTTTTTTAATGTATTTTGTACAAGGTCTCACTATGCAGCTAGGACTTCCAGTAGCCTTCCCAGCACTGGGATTACAGGTGTACCTGGACTCACTGGCCAGCTCAGAGAACTTGGGGATGGGGCTGGTTCTGGCACATGGCTATCTCACTGGCCCTAATTTATTTGGTTCAGGGTCTCACTATGCAGCCTGGAGTCATCATGATCTTCCTAGGTCAGCCTCCCCAGTGCTGGGATTACAACTGTGTTACCATGCCTGTGTTTCAGAAAGCCATGGTATGGCCAGGTTTCCTGGATAGGCACGGCATGCGGTACTGGCGATTGAACCTGGGTCCTTGTGCTTCCCAGGGAGGTGCTTAGACCACCAAGCTATCTCACTAGCCAGGTGTATTCATTTTGACAAATCTATACAAGAATTTTTGGTAGAATCAAGCCAAACAGATTTTAGATATGTATGTGTGTGTGTGGTCTTTTCAATACAAAAAAACCCCAAACCTTTTAGTGGACATCTAAAATAAAATACAATTAAAACTATGTCCTATTAATTTTATAAAAAACTGAAATTAATATATAAAATCCTACAAATACTCAGTCACTTCTTTCAGTTCATGGGAGTACCTGTGTATCAATGCTGATTTGAACCAGACATGCCACACCACTTTGGAGGTATGACCATAGAAATCCAGGAACTGCTTATATGAAGGTCACCAGAGATCTTTTTACCTGTAGCCAGGGATGGCTAAGAGATTTGTCAACACTGTAACGTTTCCTCATTTTCACTTGTAGCAGGTTGTTTATCAAATCGATTGCTAAAAGAAAAGACAAAATTAAGAATGCATGAATTGCTCTGCTCAGGGTGTCTACTTAGTAGAAATGCACCACTGAGGAAATTCTCCAGCACAAATTTATGGATTTTTCAGTAAAGTGGTCCATAAATGCTTACTGAATTAAGTATACCTGTGAAATTCTCATTTTATTAAGGTAGTAGAGTACAGATTCAAAGTACATTTTGATAGGCTAAAACATACCCATATCATTCTCATTAGTGATGCAATATGGGATCAGTTCTAAATTACATAGGGCCTTGGTTTTCTCATCTTCAAAAATGAAGGGAAAATCAATGTATGTGAAGGACCTAGAATAATCCTTAGCACCTAAGTGCTATACATGAACTGTTACTCTTTCAAGTTGAGTACAACAGATTATGGGCTTATTTATCTTCCAGTGATACCACATTGTTCTCTATTCCCAGCATAGTGTGGAAGAACAGCCAAAGCCACTGCCGTGGATCTGTGGATATGACTGGGGTGACATGATAACTTACTACTGTATAGTTGACAAAACTTTTATGTCTTCTTAATTTTACAAAAAAGTGAACATACAAAGCCCTAAAGAAAACTAAAGCCACTTCTTTCAATTCATGGGAGTACCTGACTGCATATCACTGCTGACTGGAACCAGACAACACACTACAAAGTTCACACTTCACAGGTTTTAGTGTGAATGGTGAGATCTTGTCATATATTTTTAGTACTGATTTGGATAAATGGATTAACTGCAAAACCAAGGCTACTATAAAAGTACATATAGACCATAGCCCTGCATAATGATGTATTTGAAGCACAGGTAAGAAAGTCAGCCTGTGATAATGAACCCTTAGAGACTGCCCAAACTGTAACCCAATAATACATTTGTTGCCATGTGCCACCACCACAATTAAACCTGAATACTGAGGTTTTAATTTAGGAAAATCAACTCCTGTATGTGACTTGCATGCATGCTGACAGGGCTGTGTGTACCTGCTATGGCATTTGTGCCTTAGGTTTGCCACCACTGGCTCACACATAAGTCAAAGCTACTGCCTTGTATTTATAGATAGGACTGGAATGAGGTAATAACTTATTACAAGTTTATACTCCATAGGTTTTAATAAACAGGTTAAAGAAAGACCAAACTAACTCTATTTTTCTTCTATTATATACCAACAAATAAGCAAGGAACTTCCGTAACTACTTTAACTATAAATTTCTTTGTATTCCAAATATTATAAAATGGTCCTTAAACTGTGGTTCACTATTTGCATCATTTTGGAATTTTATTTATTTTTTGAGGCAGGCTCTCACTATGCAGTTCAAGCCAGCCTTAAATTCACTACATAGTCCCAGCTGTTTCTGAACTTACAGTGAGCCTCTTGGCTCAACCTTCCAAGTGTTGAGATTACAGGCCTGTGTCACCATGCCTGGCCCAGGTGTTTATTTAAAATGCACATTCCTGAGTTACTCTCACTGCTGAATCTGAATCTTGGGGATATACTGAAAGGTTTTTCTTCTGAAAAAGAGTTCACATCATACTACCTTTAAAGCTCTGAAATAATTTTGGTAACAAAACAAAAAAAAAGCTTGCCATAAACTTTTATCAGTTTTGTCCAGATGATATTTATCAATTATTACATATTTAGGCCCAGTACTTTAGGGCAGTGGTGGTCTACCTGTTCCAAGAACTGACTAAATCCAGGTGGGAATATTTCCCAACACAGCTTCTGCTAAGCCCTAGGGCACTGTTAATGTTTTAAGTGGTACACTATTATTGACTATAGACTGAAAAATACCAGCCAATTCATTCTTTATCAGTATATGGCCAAGGGTTACAAACTCGGAAGCTTTTCCATGCAGGGAAAAACAAATGTATGAAGCTTAACAAATAGGTCAACATGAGTACTAAAAACAGAATGAATTGTCTACTGAATATAAAGCTCCTTCTATAAGAAGTTTAAACTGTAAGTCTCCATTCAAGGAGCTCATAATGTTTTGAAGACAACAATTATCCAAACAGTAATTAAGAAAAGCTCTTAATGAATTTGAGTGAGTCACTAGTTAAGGGCTCTAGTAGGATTAGAAGGATCGAAACAGGAATGCAACGTGATCTTGGAGAAACCAAGCTGAAGGATGTATACATGCATAAGCCCAGCATTCCAGGAGGATGAGACAGGAGGCCCAGTCAACTTAATAAGACCCTTTCAAAGAAAAGCTGGGACTAAAGAAACCGATCTTTGGTACCCCATGCTGGGCTGGCCCAGCACTGAGTAGCCACAGAGACCAGGTATGGTGGCACAGGCCTATAATTCCAGTGTTGGGAGGCTGAAAACTGAAGGAACACTTTGAATCCGAGCTGTGTAGTGATACTCTGTACAAAAACGTTAAAAAAAAAAAAAAAAAAATAGCTGGAGATATAGCTCAAGATGAAGGCCCTGGGGAACAGTCTTCAATACTATGGGATGTGTGTGGCTGTGTGTTTGGCAATAGATTAAGCTGAAAGTAGTGCTTCTAAGACCTATTTGTGAAGCTTCATACATTTGTTTTTCCCTATATGGAAAGGCTTCTGTGTTTGTAACCCTTGGCCATATACCCGTCAAGAATGAATTGGCTGGTATTTTTTAGTCTACAGGCACTAATGGTGTACCACTTAAAACATTAACAGTGCTCTAGGGCTTAGCTGAAGTTGTATTGGGAAATATTGCCACCTGGAGTTAGTCAATTCTCTGAAGATAATTTGACAGTGGTGATTGGGAAGAACCAGGAAAGAGACCAGTGCAGTGGATGGCACGCATGCTGCAGTGGGGTGTTTCTGTCACTGAAAGCCCTAAAAAGTTTTGACATCACTAGAATGGATAGGACAATTAAAAAGATATGTTAGTAACTTCAGAATGGGGCTATCTGGGCTGGATTACTATTAAACCTGGGAATTACAAAAGAAAATACTGCAAAGGTAGAGTACTCAGAAATTTCTCAGACTGAACAGGCTGAATGAGATCACACCGATTTTGCACCAAAGGGCACAGAGTGAAAGTTAATTTTCATTTTTACCTTCACTAGAAATTTCTCTCCATGGATTTGGTGGATACATAAATGCTGCATTTTGGATTTGGTCGTTTATATCTTCATCCTCGTTGAATGGAAATGTGCCACTGAGGCTCACATAGACAATGACTCCCACTGACCACATATCTAGGGAACGGTTGTAACCTTTGCTCCTGAGAACCTCAGGGGCTAAGTATGCTGGAGTTCCTACCACTGATCTCCGGAATGACTTCTCTCCAATAATGCGTGCAAATCCAAAGTCACACAGCTTCACCTGGAAAGTAAGGGTGATGTGAATTTTATATAACAAGTTAACTATGTATCAGGGTGGCCTCACAATGTATGAAATCATTTCAACGCACTTGCCTATTGTACTGATTATGAATACTAAGCAATTGTAGCTAAAGGACCTGAAATATCCTTTTTTTCTAAAAGGATATAGTGATAGCTATGTGTTACTAACACTCTATTAAAAGCTTTCCTGATATTTACTTCAACGAAACTGTACTCCAGAATGCCAACTACCAGACTAGAATTTTAAGGGTTCAATGTTTTTTAATAAAGGAATAAAAGACGGTGAACTTTTATCATCTGTCTAATAAGATCACTTTCTTCCCAAGAACACTACATAATGAGACTGCTACAAGGAATAAGAAAGTTTTCTACTTCTGGGAAAAAATATTGCTAGTTAAGTGTTAAGATTTGAAAAGAAGGTAGTAGTCACAGTCCCTCTGTGAGGAAGAGAGTTCTGAAGTGTAATGAGCTCACAACACTTACATTGGTTTACCCATCCTCTTGTAGAGGTTCAGAGTTTGGTGATTAATGACTATATTAAGTAAATTCCTAGTAATCACACACCTGACATCTCTGAAATAATAGCATCTTAAGAAACAATTGCAGAAAGGTATAGAGGAAATCAGATCTGAAATAACTTCTGAATTAAAATGATAACTATAATGAAAGAAGTACTAAGTTCTTCTAAAGAAGACACTGTTTAAAAAAACAGAGAATAGAGCCAGGTGTGGTGGTATGCACCTGTAATCCCAGCACTCGGGAGGCTGAGGCAGGAGGATCGGTGCGAGTTCGAGACCAGCCTGGGCTACAAAAGTGGGCTCAAGGCCAGCCTGAACGGCTATATGGTGATACCCTGTCTCAAAAAGCCAAAAAAGAAAAAAATAGAGAATAGAAAAATGATGAAATCCTTGAATGAGTAATATTGGAAATTAACAATGTATGAAACAGATTTTAAAGTGCTATACAGGTACTTAAAAACCTCAATCACAAGTTGGCAAAACCATTTCAATGAAAGTGAAAATAGACTTTCAGACCTTAAAGACACCATTGCAGCTAGTAAAAAGGTAAGAAAAGATCTCTTAATAACAATGAGGATGCAGGAAAAAATAATTCAACATCTGCAAGACAATGCAAAGATGAACAATGTTAAGACTAGTAGGCATCAATTAGAAATAAGGAGTCAGCACAAAATGATATAAAAAGAATATGGGCAGAAGGAGCTGGGGAGATGGCTCCGAGGCACAAGTGCCTGCTGGGCAAGTGCAAGGTCGTGAGTTTGAACCCCAGTCCCACAAAAAAAAAAAAAAAAAGAATATGGGCAGAATACCAGAAAACGTCCCAAAATATGGGACAAATTTGACATATAGATAACGGAAGCACACAGAACTCTGATTAACATCAACCCAATTAAAACCACATCCAGACATATAATAATCAAAATCCTAAAAATTAAGCACAGGAACAGTATACTAAAAGCCACTAGAGGGCCGGGGTGTAGTGGTGCATGCCTGTAATCGCAGCACTTGGGAGGCTGAGGCAGGAGGATCAGTGCAAGTTTGAGATGAGCCTGGGCTACAAAAGTGATTTCAAGGCAGGCTTGAACTGCAGCATTTGGTGCCAGGGATTGAACTCTGGTCCCTGCAGTTGCCTAAGCTTGTCCTAAGCAGGTCCTTTAGACTGCTGAGCCATCTCACTGGCCTTAGAAACAGATGGCAGTCAAAGGAAAATCCATTGGAATAATAACAGATTTCTCTTTACAAACCATCAAGTCAAGAAGCGCATGGAGCACAGTACTACAAGTCTTGCAAGAAAACAAATTCCAACCCAGACTGATATACCCTGCAAAACTCTTTTAAGGTCAGTAAAGAAGTAAAATACTTTCAGGACTAAGAACAACTAAAGAATTTCATGATGACAAAGCCAACTGTGCACAGTTTACTAAAAGATATTCTAGAGAGGGATCAAAATGACAACTCATGCATGAGAATGGAAAGAACCTACCAAATGGGGCAAACAAACACAGGAGAAAAAGAGGTATACAGAAACAGTCTTTCAACTACTTTGTATATAGCAGCAGAATACTTCCATTAGCATATTCTACAAATGAACTTCTCCTGCATCCTATGGGTCATGATTCTGTGCAGTGGTTCTCAACCTTTAATGCTGTGATCTTGCAATACAGTTCCTCATGTTGTGGTGACCCCAAACCAAAAAATAATTTTGGTGGCTACTTCAAATTACTAATTCCAATAAATAACATTTCACCATGGCATAGCATGGGTTTATATGTATTTTCTTTTTTTTTTTTTTGTCTTTTTGTCTTTTTGAGACAGGGTCTCATTATGCAGTTGATGCTGGCCTTGAGCTCACTTTTGTAGCCCAGGCTGGTCTTGAGCTCGCACCAATCCTCCTGCCTCAGCCTCCTGAGTGCTGGGATTACAGGCGTGAGCCACCACGCCCGGCTTTAAATATGTATTTTCTGATGGCTTTAGGCAACCCGTGTTTTGGTCGTTTGACCCCCGCTGGGATGGCGACCCATAGGTTGAGAACTGCTGTTCTACAGGGTTGACATCAATGAAATAGCAGCTCAGTCCAACAAGTCACACCTGACAACCAGGAAGCATCATAGACACTGTCGACATCCGTGACATACTAGAACTTTGTATGAAATCCTATCCCCAAATTGTTAGAAGTGCTGGTCATTTATATTTGCCATTCCAGTATTTATGTTATGTTTTATTAGTAATTCCTTACTACCATGGGAATGTTTTCTTAGTTGCTATTTTTGTGTGTGTATGCAATATATATATATATATATATATATATTTTTTTTTTTTTTTTTTTAAAGAGTTTGTAATTTTATTTATTTTTTTCTTGCTTCACAACCTTTGTTTGTTTATTCACTCATTTTTATGGCCGGCTCAGCGTGCCCCGAGGGCAGGGCTGCATGTGGTGCCTGGGATCGAACCGTGGTCCCTGAAGCCGCCCAAGCTTTACCTAAGGAGGCGCTTTAGACCACTGAGCTATCCCGCCAGGCCCTACTTTTGTATATATTAACTTATTCAAATACTAAGCAAGTACTCTGAATTGATTACAGATTCATACATACAATAC
This sequence comes from Myocastor coypus, assembly GCA_004027025.1. Taxonomy (NCBI): domain Eukaryota; kingdom Metazoa; phylum Chordata; class Mammalia; order Rodentia; family Myocastoridae; genus Myocastor; species Myocastor coypus. The sequence continues at coordinate 54,180 of PVJA010010296.1, forward strand.
ACAACATTTTGGCCTCTAAGTTGGATTCATGATCTGGTTTGAATTTTGGTAATGTTTTAAAATATTTGATTTATTTTTTAATTAATTAATATTTAACTAATGTTCTGAATATTGTTTAATTATAATTTTTGCTTTATAATTCATACTGTATGTTTGACTTACATTCTACTTATAAGACATGGTATGATATATTCTCCTAGTATGAGAAACTTTATAGTTTTTTTTTTTTTTTCTGGCTCCTTGTGTCCAAGCTCCAGTCCCGAACCCATCTGGCAACTCATCTAGCAATCCCTCTGGCCTGCGCATCGAGCTGCAACACCACCCACAGTCCTGACCCACAGGGTCTCACAGCAGCCAGCTGCCCGAGCTCTGACATGCAGCCAGGCACTTCTGGAGGGGAACCAACTTGGTGGATCCAGACCAAACTCCCATAGGTGCTAACACCATAATGTCACCAAAGTGCAGAGATCACTGCCATACAAAATGATAACAACAAGATGCAATCTCAGGGCCCGAGCCCACCCAAATCAAATTCAGGAGACATTACCACGGAGAAACTTAAAAAAAAAAAAAAAATGTGTGTGTATATACATATATATATATATATATACACACACACACACACACATATATATATGTATATATATATATATATGTATATATATACACACACATGTATACACAACAGAGATAAAAACAGCTACTTTCTTTTAGTTCAGTGAGAATAAAAGTTTATACTAATATTGTCTAGACAAAGTATCAGGTCAACATCTTGTCCTCTGAACAACTACTATGAAGACAACAATATGTATTGTACTAATTATTGTAACAGTCCTACTAACTTGTTTTGAACCTGTTTCATTGTTATTTTATCTTTTACTCATTAAAATGAATAAAAAAGATAAAAAATGTAAATTCCAAGTACTTTCCTGAGGAAATACTCTGACAGAATGCTTCAGAAAAAGCATTAATTTCACAGAAAAGGAGTTGGACCTTTAGAAAAAGTGGTACAAGTAACTAGTGGGGGTACAAAAAGGTAGAAAGTGTCATTCTGGTTGCTATTTCCAGGATATGGACTCTGACATGATTTTATGAAAGACATTTGCTCTGTGTAATTGCTGGATGTGCAAGAATCAGTACTTGGGCAAAAAATTATCAAGTAAATAATATTCTTCCCCCTTGCTCATAATAGGAACAATATGGATCACTAAAAGTAGAGATTAAGAATTTGGGATTCTAGCTTTAGCCTATTCTATTTTTAGGATGAAATAAGACAATGTATAAAAACAGCTTGTGTGTTTATTTATTTATTTATTTATTTATTGCAGGACTGGGGTTTGAACTTAAGACCTTGCCAGGTAGGCACTTGTGCCACGGAGCTATCTCCCCGGCCCCAAAAATAGTTCATTTAAAACACTGCACCAACTATTTGGGGACCTTTACAAATCTCACAATGATAACGAATCACTTTAGCCACAAAGGCTCTAAGAACATGCATACTAAAAGTAAAAGAATAATTTTAAAATAATCTTTTTCATCAGATGTGAAGGTACACTATCCTTACGCTGAGTTACCTCACACAGGAAGATCCCAAGGCCAGACTGGGCAACTTGGACCCCAGTCTCAAAATACAAAAAGGCTCGTAATGTATCCCAGTGGCATACTGCTGTTGGGTTTGATCCCTGACACTACAAAACCAAGTAAAACAAAATAAAAACATTATAGTTGTTTCAAAATTGAGTTTTGATTTATTTAAGCAGGTTATAAAATAAATTTAACTGATTAAGATCAGCATGGTTTTAAAAAATGTGACTGAATTAAAGAAAATTAAAGGGGCCAGCAAGATGATTCAGTGGTCTAAAGTGCCTGCTTAGGCAAGCTTAAACAACAACCGCAGGGGACCACAGATTAATCCCGGCACCACATGCTGCATCAGCCCCACCCCCAGGGCAGGCTGAGGCGGCCATAATGATAAAAATAAATAAATAAATTAAATAAACAATTAAAAAAAATTGGAGTACACACAACCAGAACACACATACATACACATACCAGTGTGAGTATTCCGGGTGATGGAAAGCATGATTGTTGTGTTATTGGGGAAAACATACCAAGTCCAGTACCCTAAAGAAAACATGATGTGGGTGCCTATCTCAGACCTTTATCTTCCATCTCAGAAGCAGATGAGGAATTTAACCTGAGCACCTGTGTCAAAAGGCCCGTTCTCTGCACTTCATTCCTAACACATGGGGAGAAGCGAATTACAAAGTCTTACATGTAAAAAATTATTCCTTGATATCTGCTTAAGTTTGGAAAAGTCTTAGTGAACATAAACATATTAATAAAAAACATTCAACTTAGTCATTGCTGCCAGCTGGACAAATTTCTCTGTAAGATGAGAGATGGGTAGTACTTCGTAAATGTTGCAAATACATGATTCTTCAGAAGGTTCTAGAGAGTATCTCACCTGAGGAAATGGTTCTGCTGATGCAAGCAGCACATTTTCTGGCTTTAAATCACAGTGCACAATATTCTTAAAATGTAGATTCCTCAAAGCAACAAGAATCTGTAATTAACAACAAAAAAATTTTTTTTCCCAATGTCTAGAAAACCAATTAAACCTCAATGTTACTCTTTGAAGGGGGTAGTAATTTGAAAACTACTTATCAAGGTTTAATTACAAATGTTACTTTATATTCCTTATGAAGGTTTAGTTATGAACGTTACTTTGTTTTTTAAAGGTTAGTAATTTCCACAATCTCATAATATGGAAAAGCACTGCTATCTAATTCTCTTAGTTTTTTAATTGTTCTCTAGTTTGAGAAAAGAGGTAAAGTACCTGTGTGACCATAAACTTAGTAATACGTTCTGGAAGCCGACTTTTCTCACTTGATAGAATCATTTCCAACATATCTCCATGTAGTTTTTCCATTACTACAAAGACACGTTCCGGAGTTTCAAACATACATTCCAGGTTTACAATCCCAGGATGGTGCAGATTCTGGGGAAGTTGCAGGAGTTAAATGAAGTAGCAGTTTTAAGACACAGACACCTAAGCATGCTATAATCAACTGTATGAAACATATTACTAAAAACAAAAAGTTTGAAATGAACAAAAAAGACAACCAGTAAGAAAGGGTAACATTTAGATCTTCCAAATTGTGTACTGATTAAAAAGTACATACACTGACAGGCAAGAATATCCTCCTTGCTGGCCCTGCCTCCAGGGTGCATAGAGACATCCATTGAGACCGGGCATGGTGCCATGTGCCTATAATCTCAGCACTTGGGAGGCTGAAAACAGGAGAATCACTACAAGTGCAGTCTGTGTAGTAAGACCCTGTATACCTTGCAGACCCTGCCCTAAATACAAAAAGGAAAAAAAAAATCCTCCTTTTCACTTTTTAATCCTCCTTTTCCATTTTTTTTCTGTATGTGGTTATCTGTCTAAGACACTTTAAGATTTTTCTTCACTTGATGAGCTTTAGGAGGCTTAGATTCAATAGCCTCCAACGTCACAAGCTTCACTGGTGGCACACTGCAATTGCAAAACCTTTGATTGTATATGTATCTGCTTCCTCTTAGTCCAAAGGGAAGTATATTCTTTCCTGTTTTTTTTTTCTTTCTTTCTTTCTTTTTTCTATGCAACATTAATAGGGAGGTGGGTCATGCCCA
>PVJA010010297.1:0-57910 GCA_004027025.1 Myocastor coypus
TAAACACTAACGAATAAGAGTCATGTCAGCCATAAGTCAATACATTTCAATTATAACCATAAATGTAAATGGACTCAATTCTGCAATCAAAAGAAATAGACTTGCAGAGTGGATAAGGAAACAGAGCCCAACAATATGCTGCATACAAGAAACACATTTAACCCGTAAAGAAACTCATAGGCTGAAATAGAAAATGTTTTATGTCTTACCACAGACCGTTTAAACTGCATTCCTTTTACCATCTGTGTCCTCAAAACCATACTATTGTTTCTTTTATTTTTTTTTATTTTGACTTCTTGAGACAGGGTCTCACTGTGCAGTTCAGGCTGGCCTTGAGCTCACTTTTGTAGCCCAGGCTGGTCTCGAACTCACAGCGATCCTCCTGCCTCAGCCTCCGGAGTGCTGGGATTGCAGGCGTGCGCCACCACGCCCGGCATACTATTGTTTCAAGCAGAATAGTTTCAAACTGGAAGTATCAATGTAGAACAAGAATATAACTTTATAAAGTGAAGCATACATGGGTGATTTTTTTCCTTCTTACATTTTTTTTTTTTTTTTTTTTTTAATGTATTTGGTACAAGGTTTCACTATGCTGCTGCTCAGACAAGTAGTGATCCCTGTTTTCACCTTCTCAGTGCTGGAATTACAGGCATGTGCTACCATGCCTGGTGTCAGTGGCTGCCTCAGTGTGGCTTGGGCTTATTGTGCTGGGGGGATTGAACCCAGTCCATGAGCTTGCTAAGCAGGAACTTAGTCCGTTGAGCTAGCTCACTGGCCTTGACTTACATTACATTTAAAAACTGATATAAAAAGGAAGCTATTTGATAATATTTGCAATTTACTTGAAAAAATTGCAGATTCTCTTTCCTTGTGCTGAAACTTGATGGAGCTGTATTAACATGCTATAAATACAAATTTGCTGAAAGATATTTTAAAACATTGATCTTGCTTTTTACAACATCCCATCTGTAATATGAAATGATTTTTAATGACAAAGCTAAATTTAATCTATAGGAAGAGATACCAAAAAAAAAAAACCCATGGTCATATTTTTAAACTTTAATGTTTTAGTTTTATATTGTTATTTTTAATATATTCAACCCTAATACTCTTCTTATATATTTAATTGATTAAAAATGGGTGTGGGTTATATTGTAGTTATAACATCTAGGTTTTACATTTAATTATTAGTGGTCTTATGGTTTAAAGATCAAAAAAATGTTTTCTTCAAGTTGGTGAAAAAACTTGAGTTATTCTAGAAACTTTAGGCAGGGATATTTTTCAACACCTAAGTTTGTTGTATAAATTAATGCCAAATTCCTCAATTTTAAAAATATTTACTATAAAATTTTGCATAAAGATTTTCTAAACAAAGTTCCTTGTATATTAGCTTTCTGTTGCTGCAGTAACAAACTATTGCAAACTTAATGGCAATACTTATTTCCCCAGATTTATTACTTTACAGGCTTAGTGACCAGGATCTGAAATTATTTCACTGCGCTGAAATTCAGTGTGTAACAGGGACTGTCTTCCCTTTAGAGGTTGCAGGGAAGGAAGAACCTGTTCTTTTTGTCTTTCCACCTTCTAGATATAGCACTGTGCACATTTGTTGGCTGTGCACGCATTCTTAACCCTCCAGAAGAGAAGCTTAGTGATACTATTACTCTATAACATAAGTCCTTGAGCTTAACATCACTGTCTTTCTGAGTATCAAACATCTTAGACTTAACTTGGAATTGGTATTTTCCATGAAACATTGATATTCTAATAAATCTCTATAGAACGTGATAAAAGCAATTATATTTTTACACAGACATTTAGAAATCCAAGGATGTACAAAATCATAGCCTGCCAAGCCTATGGGATTTTGCCTAGTCTCTTTTTAAAATTTTTTTAATTTTAATTTTATTTTTATTTATTTTTTTATTTTATTTATTTATTTATTTTTTTTTTCTTGTTTCAGAACCTTTATTTATTTATCCACTCATTTTTATGGCCGGCTCAGCCTGCTCCAAGGGCAGGGCTGGCACAGCATGTGGTGCCGGGGATCAAACCGCGGTCCCTGAAGCCGCCCAAACTTTCCCAAGCAGGCGCTTTAGACCACTGAGCCATCCTGCCAGGCCCCTGCCTAGTCTGTTATTCTCATTTAATACCGTTTTTTGTTTTCTTGTTAACCAGCCATTTACTTGAGTAACTGTATTTACATTAGAAGTGGCACACATCTAAAAGACCAGAATGGCAGACATTCCAAGCATAGTTTTAGTGTTGCATGTTGCTATCATTAATGTGAAAAACTTTTTGAAGGTTCTTAGGACCATTATCTAATTCATCCTGTGTACATAAGTGCATGGTTTTGCTCCTGCTGTTTCCTCTCTTTTCTGCTTCCAGCCACTTCATTGTTTAATCCATAAATCTTTGATTTCGATTCAGCTGTGTTATGCCTTTCCATTTTTATTTCTTCTTTAGAGTTCTTACACAAGGGAGACTATACAATATTTATATATGTAAGTCTGGTTTATTTCACTTATGAGTATATGTTCAAGATACATCCATTTATATATGAAGTCTTCCATTTTATCATTATTTATAGTTGAGTAATATTCCATCATATGAAAATACCCATCTGTTTGAACTATTCTTCAGATGATGGGCATTTTGATTGTTTCCAAGATTTGGCTATTACAAATTGTGCTGCTATAAACATAGGTGCACAGATATGTTATGATGTTTTCAGCTCTTCTGGGAAAATTCCCAGTATGGGGATAGCTGGATTGAATGGGATTGCCAGTTCTAGTTTTTTAAGGAGCCTCCACAATGCTTTCCATAATGTTTGCACCAATCTGCATTCTCACCAGCACTGCAGAAGGGTTCCTTTTTCCCCACAGCCTCTTCAGTGTTTGTTGTTGGTTGATTTTTCCCCACAGCCTCTCCAACATTTTTTGTTGGTTGATTTATGATTGTTATTCTTTCTGGGGTGAGATGGTATCTAAATGTTGTTTTCGTTTGCATTTCACAGATGGCTAGCAATGTGAAGCATTTCTTCATGTATTTATAGGCTTGTTGAATTTCTCTGAGAAGTGTGTGCTCATTTCAGATGCCCATTTCTGGACTGGGTCTTTGAATTTTGGGACCCTAATGGTTTTTAGTTCTTTATAAATTCTGGATAGAAGACCTTTGACTGAATACTTATTAGTTAAAATCTTTTTGAAATTTGGAGGTTGTGTTTTCACTCTGTTGGTAATTTCTTTTGATGTGCAAAAACATGTCAGCCAGAGGAGGTTCCATTTGTTGATGCTTTCAAGTGTTAAACATGCATTTTGATTCTTGTCCATGAACTCTTTGCCTACTCCAATGTCAAGATTTTCTCCTCCTTTCTCTTCTAGGAGACTTAATGTTTCTCTTTTAATGTTTAGATCTTTAATCTATTTTGACTTTAGTTTAGTGCATGGTGATAGACTTGGGTCAAGTTTTAGTTTTTGGTATGAGAGCCAGTTTTTCCAATACTATTTGTTAAAGAAGCTATTTTCTTCCAGTAAACATGTTTGGCCCCTTTGCTGAAATTAAGGTGACTGAGTATGTTTGTATTTGCTTCCAGATCTTCTAATCTATTCCATTGATCCTCAGGTCTATTATTATTATTTTTTTTTGGCCAATATCATGCTGATTTTATTACTGTAGCTTTGTAGTATAACTTTAGGGGAGGAATTGTAATGCCTCCTGCCTTACATTTGTTGCCGAGAAGGTCTTTGCAACTCTGGGTTTTTTTTTTGTTCCAAATTTTAGGAATGATTTCTTCAGGTCTGTGAGGTATATTGATGGTATTTTGATAGGGATTGCATTAAATCTGTATAACAATTCAGGGAGTATGGCCATCTTCACAATGTTGGTTCTTCCTATCCACAAGCAAGGAATGTCTTTCCATTTTCTGAAATCTTGTAGGATCTCTTTTTTCAGAATACTGTGGTTTTCATTGAAAAGGTCTTTTACTTCCTTAGTTAGGTTAGTCCCTAAGTATTTCATTTTTTTTGGTGCTATCATAAAAGATATTGTTTCTTTAATTTCTCTCTCTGTATTTGTCTGTGTAGAGGAATGCTATTGACTTTTGTGTGTTGACTTTGTATGCTGCTATGCTGCTGAATTTGTGTATTAATTCTGGTAGCTTCTTGGTGGAATATTTTGAATCTTCCAAGTAGATTATCAAATCATCTGCAAATAATGATAGTTTTACTTCTTCTTTACCTATTCTTATTCCTTTTATTTCTCTCTTGTCTAAGGACTGTAGGTAATGATTCCAGAACTCTATTAAATAGGAGTGGTGACAGAGGACATCCTTGTACCAGATTTGAGAGTAAAAGACTTGTTTTTCTGCATTTAAAATTATGTTAGCTGTTGGATTGTCATAGATGGCTTTTATCATGTTGACGTAGAGCCCCTCTATTCCAGTTCTCTATAGGACTGTGAACATGAGTGAGTGTTGTATATTGTCAAGCCTTTTCTGCATCAGTTGAGACCATCATGTTTTTAAATTTTGGCTCTATTGATACAGTGTATTACATTTATAGATTTGCATATATTGAACCATCCTTGCATCCCTGGGATGAATCCTACCTGGCCATGGTGTATAATCTTCTTGATGATTTGTTGTATTCTAGTGGTGAGGATTTTATTGAGGATTTTTGCATCTATGTTCATGAGAGAAACTGGCTTGTAGTTCTTGTTTTTAGTTGCATCTCTCTCTGGTTTTGATATCAGTGTAATACTTGCCTGTAGGAATAATTTTGGAAGGATTGCTTCATTTTTGACTCCATTGAAGAGTTTGAGGAGTATTGGGATTATGTTTTCCATAAATTTCTTGTAGAATTCAGGTGTGAATCCATCAGGTCCTGAACTTTTCTTTGTTGGTAGGATTTTTATTACATTTTGTATTTCATTGCCTGTTCTTATATTTTCTTGATTCAGTTTGGTAATTTGCACTTTTCTAGGAATGTGTGCATTTCATCTGTGTCTTCAGTTCTGTGAGAGTGAAGATTCTCGGTAGCTATTTATGATCTACTGAATCTCTGATCAGTCTATAATAATTTCACCCTTTTCATTCCTTCTTGCTTTGAGTCCTTTCCTCTTTTTGATGAGGTTAGCTAGGGGCTTATCAATTTTGTTTAATCTTTGAAAGAACCAGCTTTTTCATTCATTAATGCTTTGTATTGTTTTCTTCATCTTAATTAAATTACTTTTGGCTTTAATCTTTATAATTTCCTCCCATCTTTGGGCTTTGGATTTCATTTGCTCTTCCATTTCTAGTCAGTTTAGGTCCTGCATTAGAGTATTTATTTGTTCCCATTCTTTTTCTTAATGTGTGAGTTCAGAGCTATAAATTTCCCTCATAAGAACTGCTTTCATTCCATCCTATAAATTCCTGTAAATTGTGTTTGAATTTTCATTAAATTGTAGATGTTGTTTAATTTCATCTGTAACCCACTGGTTCCCAAGAAGGATGTTCTTTAATTTCTATGTATTTCTGGAGTTCTTGTGGTTTCTTTTGTCATTTATTTCCAATTTCATTTCACTGTGATCAGATAATATGCATGGGATAATTTCTGTTTTCTTGCTTATACTTAAGCATGACTTGTGGATTGATAAGTGGTCTTTTTTTGAAAATGTCTCATGTGCAGCTAAAAAAAATGTATATTCTGAAGTGGTTCGTGGAACACTCTGTATTTGTTCACTAAGTCCAGTTTTTTCAAGTTATGTTTCAGTTCTGCTACTTCTTTGCTAATTTTTTTCTGCTTGACCTATCTTTTTTGGGTAAGGGGTTGTTAAGGTCTCTAAGATTGTGGTATTGGATATTAGATTTTTCATGTCCATTAATATTTGTCTTATGTAACTTGGTGCTCCCCTGCTGGGTGCATATATATTTATGAGTGCTACCTCTTCATCTTGAATTTTTCCCCTAACCAGTATGTAGTGGCCTTCTTTGTTTCATTTGATCAATCTTTGTTTGAAGTTTAGAGTGTCTGCAAGGAGGCTTGCTAGCCCTGGCTTTTTTTTTTTTTTTTTTTTTAAGGTGCTGGAAAATGTAGCATTGTTTTCCATCCTTTTTTTAGCCTATGAGTTTTTTTTTTTTTTTTTTTTTTTTTTTTTTTTTTTTTTTTTTTTTTTTTTTTTTTGTTTTTTTTTTTTTTTTTTTTTTTTTTTTTTTTTTTTTTTTTTTTTTTTTTTTTTTTTTTTTTTTTTTTTTTTTTTTTTTTTTTTTTTTTTTTTTTTTTTTTTTTTTTTTTTTTTTTTTTTTTTTTTTTTTTTTTATGAGTTGTGTGTTTGTTTTATACAGCATATTGTCGGATTTGTTTCCCTATGTGCTCTGCCAGTCTATTTCTTTTAATTGGAGAATTGTGTCCATTTACATTGGTGGTTATAGTTTAAATGTATAGGCTTATGATTGACATGACTTTTACTTACTACTGTTTACCACTCTTTCTTGTGTGTTTAATTGCTTGCCATATATTTTGGGATCTTTCTGTTCTCATTTGTTGAGTTTGGGTCGGTTTGGTTTTTCTCTAAAATATTTTTTAACCTGCCGGGCATGGTGGCGCACGCCTGTAATCCCAGCACTTGGGAGGCTGAGACTGGTGGGTCAGTGTGAGTTCGAGACCAGCCTGAGCTACAAAAGTGAGCTCAAGGCCAGCCTGAACTGCATAGTGAGACCCTGTCTCAAAAAGACTAAATAAATAAATAAATAAATAAATAAATAAATAAATATTTTTTAGTAGTATGTGTAGGGTTGACTCTGACGTCATGAAATTCTTTAGTTGTTCCTGGTTGTGAAAGTTTTTCACTTTTCCCTCATCCTTGAAAGAGAGTTTTACCTGGTATAGCAGTCTGAGTCAAAATTTGTTTTTGTGGAGGATTTGAAGCATTCTGCTCCATGTTCTTCTTGGCTTCATGGTTTGTGAAGAAAAATCTGCCGTTATTTTTAATGGGTTTTCCTTTACATGTAATCTGTTTCTTTTCTTTAGCAGCTTTTAGTTTATTATTCTTCTGCTGGATTTCTGGACTCTTGACTGTTATGTCTGGATATGTTTTTAGTAGAGTTTTTGTTATTTGGAGTTTTACCTGAATGTCAGATTGTTTTTTCAACTTTGGGAAGTTTTCTGCTATTACTTCTGCCCATATTCTTTTTATATCATTTGTGTAGACTCCTTCTTTCTTATTGATTCCTATTAATCTCACGCTGTTAATTTTTGGATCAACTTGCAGATGTTGAATTATTTTTTCCTGCGTCCTAGTTGTTTTTAAGAGATCCTTACTTTTTCACTAGGAGCAACTGTGTCTTCAAGATCTGAAACTCTATCTTCACTTTCATTCATATGGTTTTGCCAACTTGTGATTGAGATTTTATTTTCTTATATATCTCTTTGAAACTGTTTCATGTGATCTATTTCTTTCCTATATTGCTCAATAAGGGAATCCATCATTTTTCTATTCTCTTCTAATTTTTTTTATCATTGTCATCTTTAATAGTATTTAAGTCTTTCATATAGTTATCCTTTCTCTCTCTACTTCAGAGATTATTTCTGCTGTGGTCTCTTCTTTACCTTTCTGCGGTTGTTCCCCTACTTTAGATGTTATTAATTTAGAGATGTCTTTTTTTACTTCAGAGGTTATTTCTGGTCTGGTTTCCTCTGTATATTTCTGTGGTTGTTTTTCCACTTCAGATTCTATTAATTTATGCCTTTCTCTTTTTTACTTCAAATGTTATGTCTTTTCTGAGTTCCTCTATACATTTCTGCACTTGTCTGTCTACCTCAGATGCTAACAATTCAGAGGTTTCGGTTGCATGATTCCTCTTTTTTTTCCATGGTTGTGTCTCCTGTATTTATTCTGTGTTCACTTGGGATCTGAGATTGTATCTTTATCATTTTGTATAACAGTGATCTCTGCTGTTTGTTGAAGTTATGCAGTTAATCCCTATGAGAATTTGTGTCCAGATCCACCCAGCTTGTTGCCCTCCATACATGCGTGGCTGTGAGGTGGAGTTTGGGCTGCTGGCTGCTGTTAGGCCCTGTAGGTCAGGACTATGGGTGGAGTCAGAGTTCTGTCGGTTCAGGAGTCAGGGGATGGACACTGGCTGAGAGAGTTCTTACTGGGCCATGGCACGGCCTGGTAGTGGTTGCAGGCAGAGCCTTAGCTGGAGCTGGGATGGTTGGCGAGTTGGGGGATAGATGTGGGCTGAGACAGTCTGGTATATAGTATTATTATCTAGTGGCATTTTAACTTAGTTAGCACAGTTCAAAGTATCTATCAGATATCACCGATTGACATAAATTTTAATGATTTGCAGCTCCATGACTATCTAGTTTTGGAACTCTTAGAATTTGGAATTGTAAAACTCTAATTTGAAATTCTACACTGACTTTAAAACTCTGTACTTGACAGACAAAAAGGAATAGTTCTGACATTTGTGAATAATGATGGTTTTATTTCTCTTATTCAGAATTACCTGTCGTATTTTGACATTCTTTTTACACAAGCATTAGTGAAGAGATTCATGAATACTGTATGTAGCTTTTTTTCTAAATATATTCTGCCTAGACTGAGATTAAGTCTTTATGGGAATAAAATTCTATAGTTTGAGAACCAAAAGAACAAGAAATAATGAACAAATGAAATAGAATAAAATCTTTACTTTTAATTTACCAATTTAAAAATTCATATCAAAAAGAAAAGCTCAGTAAGAATTTAGAAAATTTTACAGAACCTTATTCTCTATCAAATATGAAGTTAAGGATAGCGTGGAATCAGTGGTCTGTCTATATGATCATTTAATATTTCTACTGGAAAAGTTCATTTCCATCTTGAGTTTTCTAGTCAGTCTGGCTCTAGCTCAGTTAAGTGTATGATACTTTTTTTTTTAACAGAAGCATTTTCATTTAATAACACTTTTAGTGAACTTTTGTATACCTCTTGTATGTCACTAATGCTGCCAAGTGCTAAAGATAGGACAGTTAATCTGAAGACTGATAGATTAATTCTGCTTGTAAAGCCTCCCTACTCCACACCTCACTGAAATTACTTGTGCAATCTGTACTCTAATGAAATGTAAATGTGCAGCAAATTGAAGGCTTCCCTTCACTTTCTCCTAAGTCCTGTTGAGGCCCTGAAATTTTAGCAAGCTTAAATGCTTGAAGCAGATCACTGAGTTCCACCCCACAGAAATTGTCACATAGTTCCTGAGTCACAGCTCATAGATTTAACCCTGCCCCATCCTATAGGTTCATTTCATCTCCCCAGATAAATAAGATCTTTGAAAGGATGAACCTCTTATTTAGCTACGTGGTACCTCTTACTGTACCCACAGCAGTCTTGACACACAGGTGATGTTAAAATATGCAAAACTTGAGGAATTAATCAGGGCACCATAATGATTGTGTAATCTGCCTCTGTGTCTGATATATGACAAATAAAGCAAAAAGTGATTAAAAACAGAGGTCACCTTGGACAGAAAAGTCTTTTTGCACAGCTGAGGCTGAATTGTTTTCTTGCGGGAAATAGAGGGGTAAAAGAAGCCTTTTTTTTTTTTTTTTTTTTTTAATTTTGCTTTCGGAAATATGTTATTCTCTACAAAAGGGCTGGTGGACTTTTTTCTGTTATTTATATTAAATAGAAAAAATATTGCATAGTAAAGTTTGTTTACAGCAAGGATATTTGGCTGTACCTAAAGATTTTGGAGTTAATCCTAACAACTGTTTCTTGACATTATAATGTATACTCTTGAAAAAATTTTAAATATCCTCAAGTTGTCATGTTGAGTGGCTGAAAGATTTGTTTAAAGAAATATGTTGAACATTTTTTTGGTTGGAAAATGGGAAAATTAAAGTATTGTTCAGAATCTTTTATTATGAAGTGGATAATACGTGAGATTTAGAATATTTTTAAAGTAAAAATAAATAGACTGAATTCTAGCTTTATAAACATTGTGTATTTATGATCCTAAAAATGTATTAAAATTAACTTATAATTATGTGTTATATGATTGTATGTGAACATTACTATACTTGTTCAAGGAAAATAGGTATACAAAATCTCTTTAAGTACAGCAAAGTGTGCGTTCGGTAAAAATTACATTTAATGTATGCTTTTTTTTAGTGTTTATATAATGCCATGATATGAAATTTTCCATAAGAGAAGGGTAGAACTGGACTGCAAATGCTAGCATGTAGGGAGTGGAAGTAGGAAAAATACAGAAGTGTAAAGGGGAAAAGAGACAATGGAAGGAAAAAAATAGAAACAATGTTTTTGTGAGTAGGAGAAAAGGGAATGAAAGGAGAGGAGGGAGGGGAAGAGAATGGGGATAAAGGAATCCAGATATATCTTGTACAATTACAAATTCCCTGGGATAAGTGTTATCATTATGTGTATCAAAGTGTACCAGTAAAATTAATTTTAAAAAGAAAATAAAAATATTTTAGTCTGTTTAGTGCTTCCAAAACAGGGATAACTTGAAAACAGTGATATTGACTATTTTATTTTTTAGTAAATAAAAACAATTGCCACATATTTCATACGTAATATAGGATAGCAGCCATAGATTATTTTTTGATAGGTACAGTAGGTGACTAAGTAATATGGTGAATGTTAAAACTTTCAGAGTTTACTACAGGAAAAGACACTGCCTCTAATCTTCCTCAAAATACTCCCCACTTTGAACACACCATATAGTTCTTGCCACTTTCTGAAGCAGTTGTGGACATCTTTTTTTGTGTCTGTAAGAAACGTGATAAAAAATATGTTGAATGTTGTTGCTATGTGCCAGTCAGCAGAAAAGCAGGCTTATAAAAATTAGAGCATTTCCTCATCCACCATATTTATGGATTTGGCACCCTGTGACCTCTGGCTCTTCTCCAAAGTTAAAGGATCATGGAAGATAAATGTTTTGAATCGAAATTAGAATCTGAAGACAGCTAGGACATTGCAACTAAACACTTGAAACCAAGAACTTCCAGAAATGCTTTAGGACTAGGTGCCAAGAATGATAGAATATGTGTGTCTCAAACAAAGAAGTATTTTGAGTATTTTTGACAATGGAATAAGTTTTACTATAATTAAAAAAATTAAACACATTCCATATTTTCCAGCCATGTCTAGTATTTATCATTAGCATTACTATTTTATTTTTATATCTTCTACTTTAATATACTTTCTAAAATTATTTTTATGTTCATTAACATTACATGTAAATAGAAGAAAAATTAATTAGAGATAATGAACATAATACCAAAAAAAAAAAAAAAAAACCCCAGCAGTTCCATTTGGTCTCTTTTAACAGAAGGAACCAATGGTTTTTCTTAGTATTTAGATTAGTATTTCTAAATAGTCTTTATTATTAATCCCTGATAATGAAAAAACTCCTGATCTATACAAGTTCATCAAATATTAGCTTATTATATAATTGTCTAGTAGAATTGGATATGTGCGATTTATTTTTTTGCTTTTAAATTTCTATCAGCTTATAAACTATTATATTAATTTAAAAATCTCTCTCTCTCTCTGTCTCATTTTCTGTGTCTGTCTCTCTCTTTTTCTTTCATTCATTTTGAGACAGGGTCTTGCTGTGTAGTTCAGGCTGGCCTTAAACTCACTTTTATAGCCCAGGCTGGTCTCAGACTTGCACCAGTTCTCCTGACTCAGCCTTCCAAGTACTGGGATTTTGTTTGTTTGTTTTTGTTTTTGAGACAAGTTCTCATTGTGTAGTTTATGTTGGCCTTGAACTCACTAGGTAGCTCAGGCTGGTTTCAGACTCACTGTGTTCCTCCTCCTTCAACCTCTGAAGTTCTAGGATTACATGATTGTGTACCAGTCCTGGCTCAATTATTGTTTCTTGCCATGCTTACTAAGTCCTGGCATATTTAACTGCTGCTAAAACTCACATAAGGCATGTAATTCAATCACAGAGGTGTATCATGTTGCATCTTGTTTTCATAGAAACATGAAAGCATATGCACATGCCAATATTCACTTAGGATAATTTTTCCTAGAAAAATAATTCTCATGAGTTGCTAAATTGCAATTTTGTGTGACAGACAGCTGAAAAGGCCATGGGTGAAAGCAGCCAAGCTTTTAGATGTAGTGAATTTCAAAGCAGAAACAAAGGTTATAATACAAATTCAGTTTTCTCTCAATGTGATTACCATTGTGTGGCGTTGGTGGTATAATGGTGAGCATAGCTGCCTTTCAATATGATTACCATCATTAATTGAAATATACAGCCCATACCTGTAGCCTTGGGTGCCACTTTGATCTCTATTACAGTTTGTTGTTATGTGTGACTGGGCCTGTAGGATATAAGTACTGATGCAAATGAAAGAGAACGACATACTGAATATAGAAAAACATAAATATTTTTGACTTTTGCTGTTTGTGTCATCATAGCTTCTTTATTTATAAAACTTTAAAGGTTGAAATCCTTCTGGAGAAAAGTTTTATGTGCTTCAAAGAAATTTCTTCATGGTAATTGGAAGGATAGCTTGTTTTCTGTCCAGTGTAGTATCGTTTCTTTCTTTCTTTTTTTTTTATAGATTTAATTTTATTTTAAAGGGTAAAAATAGAAACAAAGATAGAAAAAACAGTAACAAGAGTACATAAAGTATCATTTCTTAGCTGTGCAGATTCTGTTGTCTATCACTGTCCTGGTTTCCCAGATAGTCAAGGCCTCCACTGTCCTCTAAACATTACTTCTGAAGGCCAGTGCATGTAATTGCATGGTGAGCCTGGGTATTGTCCTTTTAATGGATCTGAGAGAAATACAGAAGAGTGACCTGGATTGGTGCTTAATTAAACACTTGTTTAGAAGACATGGGGCTTCAGTTTCTCTCTGGGGATTAAAGGGCTCTTCTTGGAATTGAGTTACCCTATTTCCCATTTTCTCGTACCTCTCCCATTGTTATAAAGACTAAGAACAGATTATGAAAAAAGACAAGAGAGGTAGTTTTACAAAACTGTATTATGTTTAATGTGAGATTCTTTGCTTACATCACAAAGGAAACATAGCTGCCTTTTGTGCTCACTTTTTCAAATCATGGAAGATTATAAATATCATAGCTGATACTGTTGTAGGCAGCCAAGTTAATTGGAAATATTATAGGCTGTTAGAAAGGGCCAGGCCGTCAAGGACAACATGGAAGACAAAATGACTTTCCAACTAGAGACAGACACTCCTCCTCTGTGGGCCGGATCTCAAGACAAGAGTAAACAGAAGCAACTACATACTCCCTTAAGGGTGGGCATCAGGGATTGATATACTAAGTAGGTATCAATCACCTTAAAAGACTGTGGAAAGAGTCAGGAGCCCAAACTCAATAGGCGGTGTTCTTGCCCACATGCTACGTGACTTGCCTTCCCATTGGATCCTGATGTTAATCAATTTTACCTGGACAATGGTGCTTGTAATCTCATTGGTTGACCACAGTTTTATCCTACTTCATACCCACCTAAATGAGTTCCCATGTCTTTTCCTCTATAAAAGTCCCTGGAAGAGATAGCTTCTGGGGGACACCAACTTGGGACCTCCCTCTTGTCCCTCTATTGGGCAGGAGCTTTCTTTCTCTCAATAAATCTATTCTACTCATTACCTCAGTTTGTTTCTAAAATTCATTCTTCAGTTTTAGAGAACATGAACTCGTCCCAGGTACTTTTCAGGTTGGGGATTGGTTTTCCTTATATCATTTGGAGGTTCCCTATTGAAGATCATCCACCCCAGCTCCGTTTTTTCTTTCTCATCAATACTAATAGTGTTTATATTACAAACATTGGATAATCTGCTCTTAGTGTAGCAGGGAGATACTGGACATTTTAGGGCTATGTTAACTGCTTGTCAAAACTCAACAAGGCTGAAAATTAAGGGCTTATCTTTAAAGCCAGTGTTAGCATCAGGTTTATTTGCTTGTCTTTGCTAGTTATTCCTATCTTGTCATAAATAATATTCTTTGGAGAAATAAAATAATGAGCTAAGATAAAACTGATTTTCAGAGTAAAAAATGTATACAGCCTGTATGGTAGAGGTGCTCATGTTTATGAAATTGAGACTTTATGAAGCAGTTAATTTACTCTCTTATATGAGAATCTTGAAACATAAGTACAGTTACTGTACATGTCGCCCTTGGACTGCCATTCCATTTAGTTCAGACATAGAAAAAGTTCTTTGAATTAATGACTCACTTTTGGTTGTATTCAGTAAAACTACATTAGAAAATTAGCTTAAAGTGTGAAATCCAGAGTCTGGAAGAAAAGAATTATATTGTGCCAGCCTTGCCCTTGCCCTCAGGCTTGCTGAGCCTATGACCCAGTCTGGATGTAGTGACACACACTTGTCATCTTAGTGTGGGGCAGGCTGAAAGCAGTATCACTATGAGTCTGAGCTGTGTAGTGAGAGCCTGTACCAAATACATAAAGTGAAGAAAAAAAAATCATTATCTTGAATAAGAATTTTTGATGGCAGAGTTATGTAAACATATTCATTTGTTGTAAATGTTTCTTTTTAAAAGATTTAAATCATAGGGTATATTATATTTTTTCTATACACTAGTTGTATTTTCTGAGGTCCAAGGTCCTTCCATTATCTTCATTAAAAAAAAAAAAAAAAAAAAAGAAGAGGAGCCTCCAATTCCAGTGCTTGGGAGGCTAAAAACAGGAGGATCACTATGAGTCCGATCTAAGGTGAGACTCTGTAGACCCTGCACTAAATACCAATAAATAAATAAATAAATAAGAAATTAATTTGATAAGAGTCTCCTTTTCTAGTTCTTTTTGAAATCCTGTAGGTGATCAGTAGAGCCCGTGTTAGAAAAATGTCAGATTAGAAGGTATGCTTTTCTCCTATGAATGAATCTAATATATTTTACATTATTGATTTTTTTTTTTTTTTTTTTTTGGTCTTTTTGAGACATGGTCTTGCTATGCAGTTCAGGCTGGCCTTGAGCTCACTTTTGTAGCCCAGGCTGGTCTTGAACTAGCACCTATCCTCCTGTCTCAGCCTCCCAAGTGCTGGGATTACAGGCGTGAGCCACCACACCCGGCTACATTACTGATTTTTTAAGAGTTGGCATTGTTAGCTTTTGTGCATTTTAAGGTATGTTTCTGAATGTATAGATGATTTTTATAACTTTCAAAGTAGTTTTCTAGGGTAGTGGTACTCAGTGTGTGGGCCTGTTCTGGTGCTACTGTGATCTATTTGTTCTTGGTCAATGCAAATGTTGATAAATAAGCGTTTAGAAACTTTTGCAGCAATTTGACATTGTCATAGCCTTCAAGCTTTTGATCAGAGGACTTGTCCATTGAACAGGTGTAGACTAGTTTGGGTTTTTCAGAATCCATGGTGAGTAACACATGCTGTGAGTGGTTTACTAGCAGATACCATTTTAGTATTTTCCAATACATTAGACTCAAACACTGGTGGGGAGAAGGCATATTAGTTTATCTATAAGATTAATTCAGCCATTGTTGAATTAGGCACTATGTCACTGGCTAGATTTGAGATTTTCTATCTGTACTGTGGAAAATGTGTTGGAATGGTCAGTATAATATATGCTTTATATGGTTTCTTGGTGAAAAAAAGTACTGATGCTTCATTAAAACTGAAAAGCTTTGGAATCTTATCCTCAATTTTATAACTAAATCCATTAAATTTTCAGTGAAGTATAAGCAATGCTGTCTTTTATAAATGATCCAGTTTCTATAAACAAGTTTCTTTATAAACAGTTGAATGAGTTTCAGTTATTTTTTCTGGGATGGTATAAATGTGAATAAAATTACAAGTACTATAAAGATTTAAAAAATATTTGAAGATTTTGCTTACTGTCAATTTTCTTTTAGTAGACTGATAATCACTTTGAATAGGATGAAGTAATTTAAAATTCTATAATTTATTACATAATTACATAATTCTAATTGTATTTCTGAGGGCTGGCCAAATAGCTCTGTGGATTAAAGCATCTCCAAGCAGGCACAGGGTCCAGGTGTTTAATTAGGCCTGCCATGCTGGGCTATCCCTGGGGTGTGCTGAGGTGGCAATTGAGACTGGGCATGGTGACACATATCTGTAATCCCAGCTCTTGAGAGGCTGTAAGCAGGCAATCAATTACTATGAGTCCAATATAGTAGTGAGACCCTGAACACCTTGTAGACCCTTCCCTAAAAATACAACCCCCCCAAAAAAAAACAACAAAAAAAGATTATATTTCTGAAGGTGAAATTAAGATTCATCTTAAAGTTATTAAAGAAAGATAGACCTGGCTGTCTGTGATTAGAATAGCCACTTGTGTCATTAAGTTTTAAGTTCATTATCCCTGGGTAACTGTCTCTGGAATTACAAAAAGAAAACACTAAACTCACACAAAGTTATTTTTAAATGCTAAATAGAAAAACTAAGTTGAGGTGATAAGGAATAAAAAATGTTAATTTCATATGTTCTTTGCAAAAAACATTAGACTAATTTTGTATTCCCAGTAAGGCTGTGTTGGATGCTGGAATGCTGATCCCTACACATTTTATTGAAATGCTTACAGATGCCCTATTCCCCCTAAAGCTTTCAATTTAGTATGTTCAACATAGATAAGGATTTTTTTTAAAAGATATGTTTGGGAAAAATGGTAAAATTGCCTCCAGTACAGGGCAAGGTGTACATGTGAACATCAAAGAATACGTCTCCTACTTTGAAAAGATAGGAAACAGATTAGGCATTTTCTATTAGTATTTGTTTATTTTTGTATATTTAAGATTTGGAGCAATTTTTAATGCTCTTTTTCTTCCTTTCTATAGTAAATAAGCCTATATAATTCAAACATAGATACAGGTTAACTAACTTCTCAACCCTGAGATTTGAATTTGACTTCTTAGGATGCCTAAGATACTTTCTTAATCTTACTAGAGTGAAAGACAGGTCCTTAAATAGCCTGTGGACCTTGTATTTTCTGGCCCCCAGTTATTTTCAGCTGTTTCAGGAACCATTCTAACTCCACCAGCATGTTCCTGCCTCAAGAACTTTACTTTTGCTGTTTATTTTGCTTTCAATTTTCTACTTCAGATTTCTGTTCAGATTTGAACCTCATTATAAAGAACTTCTTTGACTCTTCTATGTAAAATAATGTGTCTCATCCGGTCTTGCTGTATGATGCTCTGTGTTAGCTTCTGTTGCTGTAACACAACTGAGATTTAACAACTCAGGAGGAAAGTTTATTTTGGGACATTGTTTCAGAGCTTTCAAGTCAGTGGTCATCTGTTACTTTTGGACCTGTGGTGAAGTGAAACATTGCAGGTAGTGGGTCACCTCATGATATTCAGGAACCGAAAAGAGAAAGAAGAGGGTCCAGGGTACTGTTTATAGTTTAGATCAAGAATGATCCCCAAGGGCCAGTGAGATAGTTCACTGGTCTAAGCGCCTGCTTTGGCAAGTGGTACCAGGTGATGCATGCTCTGTAATCCCACAACTGGGAAGGCTGAAAACAAGAGGATTGCTGTGAGTCTGAGCTGTGTAGTGAGACCCTGTAACAACCAAATACATTAAAAAAAAAAAAAAAAAAAAAGGATGATCCCCAAATTCTCTTGTCCTCAGAAATGCTTGAATTTTGGGGATTCTACAGGCAAGTGTGATGTCAGGGGATAAGGCCTGCCTGGAAAGGGCAGGTGGTTGTGGTGTGACCCCGAAGGGTGTGTTTTTCTCCTTGGTTCTCCCCATATCTTTCTGCTTCCTGGTCACCATGACATGAGCAACTTTTCCTCCACTAGATACACCCACCACCCTGTTCTTGCCTTGGAGACAGCTGACTGGAGACTGTAACCAGAAGCCAGGATAAACTTTTCCTCCCTTAAGCTGTGTCGGGTGTAGTGTCTCAGTAATCAGAAAAGTAAGTGAGATAGTCCAGGTGTCTACTTCCAGTGCAGACTCCATGACTTCATTTCCTTACTGTAGGCCACACCTCCTAGTAGTACCATCAGGTAGGGAGTGAGTTTAGGATACATGAACCTTTGGCAGACATTCAAAATCCACACCATAGCATCCTTTGTAGCATTCGTTGCTACACAATTTTTTTTTCTTCTATTCTTTTTTTGTGGTGCTATAGATTTAGTTCAGGCCCTTGCGCAAGCTGGGCAAGCTCTTTACTGCTGTGCTACATCTCCAGGCCACTATATGACAGACTTTACTTTTTCTTAGTGTCCCTCTCCCAAGTAGATGCAAGGACCTTCAAAGAAAGATTTAGTCTGTTTTCATTACTACCATTCGTCATCTCCTACAGCAGAGTGTTATGGAGAGGTTCAGTCAGTGTTCATGGAATGAATTAATAAATTAATGAAATAATTTAATTGTAAGAAAAGACAGTATAGCACTGGTGTTGTGTTCCCTTTGAATGTAAAATGACCTGAAGTTAAATAAACATCATGTGGGGATAGTTAAATAATTATAGTGATAGAGGTCATATTAATACTAATAGGAACTAGGTTCTGACTGTAACATGAGGGTAACTGCTGACGAAAGTATATATTCATGTAAAAGGAATTGCATACTGTAAAAAAAAACAAAAACAAAAAAACAGATTGTCAGCCAGGTATGTATAGACCTGTAGTCAAAATCAAATTGTGAAGAAACCACCGTGGTTATTTCTCTGATCTTTCATGTTATGTGTTACCCCTGAGGTAAGATTGTTGGTGCAGTTTTGATTCCAGGCTCTTTCTGTCCTTGCTGAAAAAGCAGGTGAATACTTTTATTCAAAGTAAAAGAAGAGTAAAGAATGAAGAAAAGAAGAGAAAAGAAGAGCTATTCTGCAAGCAATTCAGGTCTGTACAGAAACAGAAGGACCACAGGACATCAGTACATCATGATTACAGCGGCAGCAAAGTCAAGGACTGCTATCTTTTTTAGCCTCCTAGATCCAACTCAGTCTGTAAAATGTGCACTGGAGAGATACCTACCTATACATATTAACTACATACAGGCACATATGTGTGCATAACATACCAAGAGTACTTTGTGTGTTTATAGAAATCAGAGCAAAGAGGACATTTTCTAAATTGCATATGATTGAAAATGAAGTATGATTTACCAAAATTAGTTTTGTTATTTGCACTGTGTGGTGTTATTCCTAGAAAGGAGCAAGAACAGTTGCATAGACATCTGAGAGACTTGGGTTCAAATTCTGGTTTTGCTGTTTTCAGATTCTAAATTGTGATCAAATTACTCAGCTAATCTGAGCTTCTATACGCTATATTTAAATGAGACAGTTTACATAGTGAACTAGTTGAAGTTGGCATTTGGCAGTACTAACAAGTGATACTCATCTCTGTTTTACATTGTTGTTTTCTCCTGAATTATTTGCTAATAGATAACTTGATTATAGTGACATATAGTCAAGTACAGAACACAGTGCTCCTGGGAGCAAAGAAACACCTGCTTCTGCTTACTTCATTTCATGCGTTCTATACCTGTGTTATCTGCACAGCCTCATTCCACCTTCAAAACAGCTCTGCAGGAGAGGTAGCTTTAGCTTCTTCATGCCGTCAAAGACATTGTAGATTGTCTTTATTTCTTTTCTTAGTAATTTGAACTTGCAATCTTCATTTTGCTGTTGGCCCTGTTTCTAAAAGAGAGTTAATCATTGAAGACCTTGATAAGATATGGGCTAGATATGAAAACTGAGATATTTTCATCTCCTTAGATTCTGTAGTTTCCCTAAAAGGAAGGAAAACATATAAGGACACTTCAGATTATGCATTATTCCTGTATATACCATTTTTATCATATTGAGTGGCTGGGGAGATAGCTCAGTAGAATAAGTACTTGCCTGGCAAGCACAAGGGCCTGAGTTCAATCTCTGGTTTCACAAACAAATTCCTTTGGACCTGGGAAATAGCTTAGTAGAATAAGCACCTGCCTGGCAAGCACAGCATCCTGAGTTTAATCCTTGGTACTGAGTGGTGGGGGGATGCATTTTATCATATATATGACCCTTACCTAGTATCTGATTCTTACTATGGTTTTCGTGAAGCACGGTATATGTTGCTAGAAAATATAGTTTATGAATATAGTTTTGGTAAAGGCATTGTTGTGTCACAGTTGGTCCAGTTAGACATAGAAATATAAGTGGGATTAATTTTTCATAAGCAGAATATCAGCTTTACAAGTTCTGTTATTTTCAAATTAATAATGATGTATTTTGTGGATTAAAACGTTTTTTTCTCTACTTGATTAAAACCAGAAGATTTATTAAGTGGAAGTTTGATTAGTCAATTTCCTTGCTGTGACAAAATACCAGACAATAACAGCATGAAAAAGGAGAGATTTATGTTGGCTCACAGTTTCGTTTTGTGGTCAGCTGTCTCTATTATTTTTCAGCCTTTGTTTTTTTTTTTTTTTTTTTTTCTGGCACAGCATGTGGTGCCGGGGATTGAACCGCGGTCCCCGCAGCCACCTAAGCTTTCCTAAGCAGGCGCTTTAGACTACTGAGCCATCCTGCTGGGCCAATTTTTCAGCCTTTGAAATGGCCATCAGGATGGCTACTCTCCTGGTAGCTAAGAAGCAGAGATCCTGTGGTGCCCCTCTTCGTCCTTCAGGTTTTGTTTTGTTTGATTATCCAGCCTATTGGATTATGGATCTCCCACTTCAGTTTGCTGTTCCACTTGCCAGTCATCTTTGGAAGTAGCCTAGAAGATGCACAAGAAGCATACTTTACTAATATCCTGTGTATTTCTCAATCTAATCTTAGCAATCAAGCTTAACCATGACAGTTATTACTTACTTTTTGCCCAGAGTCAGACATAAATCTAATAGATTCTTAGGTTGAGCAATCAAAAATGCTATTGTCATCTGGTATTACTTCCTGGAGAGTTTGTTGTAATCAAACTACAGAAATGATCTAAGCCAGAGATTGGCAAACCGTGGCTTGCAGGTCAAATCTAGCTTACCACTTGTTTTTTTTTTTTTTTTTTGAATAAAGTTTTTGGAAAATGCAACTATTGCTACTCACATAGTTGCTTTTTGGAACTGGGGATTGAACTCGGGGCCTTGTCTTGCCAGGCAAGCGCTTGTTCTACTGACCTATCTCCCAGGCCCCATACCCGCATAGTTTTTGTCTATATCTTTTTTTCTTTCTACAGGGACAGAGCCAAGTATGAAAGAGCCATGTGGGCCACAAAGCCTAAATTATTTCCTAGAGCTTATTCTGTTCTTTGTATAAATCCTTTTTGAAATGATATTTTTCTATAATGAAATTTTATTCACAGTAACATTCAATTGTTTTGAATTTGAGTACATGTAAAATACTACAGTCTTTGCAGTTGTTTTTGATGTAGCTTCATGGATACTATTTAGAAAATGCAGTTTTTCCTTCTTTAATTATTCCAAACTTTTTTGAGTATTAATATGAGATATAAAGGATAATTGTTTCTCCTCATATTACTGAAATACATGCAGAGTGAAAAAATAAATATCTTCCTTCTGAAATAATATGCAGTCTTGTGAAATTTTGCTTACATTTGAAAATACTTTTGAGAAAGGCATGCAGACATTAAAAGATAGAAAAACATGTATTTTTAAAATAACATTAATAATTTTCTTACATAAATGTGTCTAAGGACAACAAATTGGTACATCTTCATTAAATTACTCTGGATGCTTCAGTTGTTGCCAGTGCCATTTATGTAGGCATTGATTTGGGGCATTCCATAGTTAGTTGTATACTGAATGTCCAACCCATTGAAGCAGATGGCATTAGAGTTGATTCTTCTTCCAGGATGGTGTTCTCTTTGTCTTAGATATGGTTACCTTTGGAGATAGTCTCTATTATCCATGATGTGCTTCTGTTACATAGTAAGAACTTGGAAGATTGGGTATTTTTTTTTAAAGCCTTTTGTTTAGGTTTGTTACAAATGAAGGCAGTTTGTTTGGACATGGCTGGAAGTTAGCTTAGCTCCCCCTTCCAACCAGATAGATGACTGGGGAAAGCTATTTTGCCCATCTGGGTTCCAGTTTTTCATCTGTGAAATGAGAATTCCATAATGCCTCTATCATGGGATTGTAATGAATAAAATTGCTATAATAAATTGAAGATATTATTTTCAGTCTGCACTTTCTCTTACATTGTTTAAATTTACTTGAATTGCTGCTTTGCAAAATACTTTCTTAGAGACTTTTAGGTATTTCAGTATTAACTTATTAAAGGATATTAACTGTTTAGTAAGTTGAGATGATGTCATTCACACTGATAGTAATATTTTCATAGCACATGTTCCTTATTCAACGCTTGCTGATTTTCTTACTGTTTCCTTCTTACTAGTAGAATTTAGATGCAAGGCACGGCTTCCTTTTGACTTGTTTACCTCTGTATAGTATTTCTAACCTTGGAACAGTGCTGAGGCTCCATAAGTATTTGATAAGTAGATTGATGAAAAGGTGATATCAAATGAGGGGTGTTAGGAGACATATAAAACCCTCACTAAACTTAGTTATTTGAACTGATCAGTGTGCAGATTGCATTTCCAGGAGCACTGAATTCAATTTCAGGCATAGAAAATGAAATATGTTATGAAATAAATACTTATTTAAAGACATAGCATGTATTTGGTCTTAGTAAAGAGGAGAAAGAATTGACATTGATATTAAACTTATTTCTTTGGTGCCCTAAATCAAACTCAGGACCTTGTGTTTACCAGGGAGGTACGCATGATGCTGGCTGTATCCCTGGTCAGGATTAAAATTACTAGCATTCAAGGTATTTTAATATTCTCAGGCTTTCTTTCTGAAACTTGAGATCCCATTAAATGGTGGCTATCTTGCTGACTTGACACTCTTGTTATTTATAATCATGGCAAATATATATTTAAATTTTTAAAATTTATTTTACTGGTCCACTCTTTTCCCTTGAAAATGTAGCCGTTTGAGTCAGGGAATCTTGTAAAACTAATTTTCCTTTCCCTTCTTCCCTGCCTTCCTTGTATCTGTCAGTTCTGTAGCTTAATTTGTAACTGGTTGATGAATAGTTTTTATACCATATTCTACAAAAGTGGCCACTTGAAAAGGATTATGACAACAAAAGCATCCACACTGTGATAAGTAATTAGCAACTGGTCATTGCATATTCTCAATATATATGAGCCAAACCAGATTTAAAGCCAAAGCAAGTATAAGGTAAATCTAATGTGTTGGCAAATCATTTATAAAAAACTCCAGAGAGATTGTCATTGATGATCTAAATGTATGTGTTTTGGGGACCCTAGATTGAAAAATACAATAAAGTAGGGGGGCAGTTTAAAGAGATGTCTTCTGCATTCTTCAGTGCTCATTATTATTCCTCTGGAGTTGCTTTGTTATTATAAATTGACAACTTTGCAATTAAAGTGATTAATGATGTGCCCTAATGGGTTCTAAGGTCAGTGGGCCCAAAGATGGCTAGGCTGTGGGAAGATTACATAGAGCTGATTTCAGAGAAGATGAACCAAAACCCATCTTTTCTGTGTGATTGTATGTATGTTAGATATAATTGTAGGAGTCATGAGACTGTTGTGAATTACAGTGTGCTCTGTTTCCTGATTTCGCATTGTTCAACACTAACATGAAAATTTCTTTGCTACTTTTTTGACCAAAAAACATTACTTGATAAAAGAGTGTTAGAAAAAATGCATTAGTCAAAAGCATAATTTAATAATAGCACCATTCATTGGGTGTTCATAAGATACAATTTTGCTGGATTCCTTTCAAGCTAACTTATGTTAGAGCTGTTACTGATTTAAGTAAGACATTTCTATTCATGGTTTTAACCAGGATATCATAATTTCAGTTTTTCATAACTCTGTTAGAACTACTTTCAGCTGTTTAGCTAGAAGTTCTGAACCTGATGTGAATGCATCAGAGATCTTTAATTTTAGTGCTATTTTTATGAAAACCAGTCAGCTTTTGATTGCTTTGTCTTTAAGTCCCACAGCTGTGGAAGGAACTGAGCTTGGTGTCTCTGTATCGTGGTTTCCTTCTGCAGTGGCTTTACACAAAGGGAGAAAGAACAATAAGCACATTGTTGAGCCCATGGCACCAAGCCATTGCCAGGATCTCTTTTGCTTTGAAACTCGAAAGTGATTTGTGATGATTGCTGTAGTTGCAAGGGAGCTAGATTTTCCTATTGTTACTTAAAGAGAAAAATGTAGGCATAGGGTTTGTTTTTTTGAAGCTATACCTCAGTTTTTAATTATTCTCTTACTGATCTTTTCAGATTTATTCTTTTTTGTGTAATGTTGAGTATAATATTTGCTTAACTAAAAGAAAAATAATTATAACATCTAATTTTGTGTTTCCCTATTAATATGTTAGGTCTCCCCCCCCCAAAAAAAAAAAAAAACCCACTAAAAACAGATTTATTCCAGTGTGATGAATGAAATGGAATTTTTTTTTTCTCAAACATTGCTTAAGTTATATTCACAGTTTCTGAATTTCTTACAACACATAAAGTTGGTGTGTTTCCATTGACTTACTTTCCATAGACTGATCATGTTATGTATGGGTAGTATCATAGAGGAAGCTTTTTTATATAGTGTAGAATTTTAAGAATGATTTCAATTATTGTACAGTGTTTCCTCTTGTGCTTTTAAAAATTTATTTGTTTATTTGATAAAGGGTCTCACATTGCAGCTCAGACTGACAATGATCCTCTTATCTCAGACTTCCCAGCTCTGGATTACAGGTGTGTGCCACTATACCCGATTTCAGTGGCTGGCACAGCATGCCCAGGGTTCTGGGGCTGGCCCAGCATGCAGGATTGAACCTGAGTTGCACTTGCCAGGAAGGCGCTTAAATGCCAAACTATCTCCGCAGCCTCATCATGTGCTTTTTATAATTAACCAGTTACTCGTTGCATATTTAATAATTATTTCCAATTTTACACCAGTACATTAATTTTTATGTAGTCATTCATACTTTTATTTCCTTATGGTAGACTCTCCAAAGTTGATTATGTCAGGGAACATGATCTTTCTTGAAGACTTTTAATACTCAATGTTTTTCAAAAGAGCTATACTAATTGATAGGTTTTCCACAGTGTTGCAGCAGAGAAACAGGCAGAAGGAAAAAAGGGAAAGGAGTTTTATTTTCTTGGAGGACATAGAGAGAATTCAGGGAAGATAAGGAATTCTCTGAACTGGCACAAAGGGAGTCTGAGGCTTTTATGGCCTTTTGACAGGAGTGGGGTTTGAGGAGGATATTTAGATGTACCTGAGGAGCTGATTGGGGCCCTCCCTGAGGTGGCAGGACAGGTGAAAGGAAATTGCACCCTTGGCTGAGTTGGAGAATAAGGGGGGCTGTGGCCTTTGGGAAGATAAGCTGTTGTTTTAAGGGCTTCAGCCATATTAGATGACCACCTTAATGATTCAGCAATTCATACTAGAGCCAGAACCTATCACTAATATATTGATCTGATCTAAATACTAAATCTAACTACTAAATGTATTTAGTACAGGGTCTACAGGATCTCACTATACAGATCAGACTTATAGTGATCCTCCTGTTTTCAGCCTCCCAAGTGTTGGGATTACAGGCGCTCGTTACCACACCCAGTGTTAGCACTTTTAAAAAATATTCTTTTTTTTTTTTTTTTAAGCATTTACGCCATCTTTATACAGTTATATAGAAAAGGTGGTATATATTTTCATTTTGGTATTTTTTCATAATTAGTAAAATGTGCTGCTTCCCAAACCATATTATAAGAATGTGTAATTAGTAGCTTGGTGAAACATATCTATAATCCTAGAACTCTGGGAGGTTGTTGGACAGTTACTGCCTGGGTGACATAGTGGGACTTTTGTCTAACAATACAATGAAATGAAATGAAAATAGAGGGCAGGGGTGTAGCTCAGTGCATAGCTTCTGGGTTTAATCTTCAAGACTGAAAAAAATATAATTCACTTATTTATGGTATTTTGGTGTTTTACTGATTTAAAATGTAGCCAATAGATATTACAGATTTTATGTACATCTACTGTATATAGATGACTTTTTTTTTTTTTTTTGCCTGACCAGGGTTTGAAGTCATGATCTTGCACTTGACAGGCAGGCACTTGCACCACCGAGCTATCTCCCCAGCCCCTCAAAATATTTTTAATGTGAATAGTTTTTACTTTTGTTGCTAAAAATGCAAAGCAGTAAGATAAAAGACTACTTAACAGAAGAGTTCAAATTTTTGCTGAAATCATGAATTTATATATGTCTCAAACAGAAGCCAGACAACTTCAATTGCCATGTAAGAAAGTAAAGAACCTTTGTTCAAGGTTTAATGATTCTATGACTCATTTGGTGGTTAGCATTTAGAGTAAGAGAACTAATTTTACTGCATTTAGTGTTAGCCATTTTATTTGACATTTAATTATATGCCAGTCTATCCTTTTTCCCCCCAAGGCTGTTTAAATAATAAATTCAACCCTGCAGTTTAGAGGATGTATTATTTCTCTGATTATTTAATTAATCTCATTGCATTTGAGAGATTTTATTAGAATATAAACATTCAAATTTAATGTTTAAGTTTTTGTGGGAATTCAAAGTTTCAAACAATATTTTTATGGAACATTCAATTAATAAATTATGTTGAGACTCATTGTTCTAGGCATTCTCAAAAACATAAGTCGGTTGGAAAAACTAAAGAATTGATGGTTTTGTTATTGCTGCTAATTCTCTTCAAATTAGAACTAACACCTATAAAAAACTCAAAGACTTGATCTCATAGAGTAAAATGCATTTTATCCTGTTTGAAAACCTAATGACTGTGAAATACCACATTCTTTTTTATTACTTGTTTTTCTGTTACTAAAATTGTTCCATGTACCTGAAAGTATTCAGATCCAAAAGAAAATTGGCTTCTGTTTTCAATAGTGTTTTGGGTGAGCTTTAATAAGTAGATCCTTTATGGTTATATCTTACTGTGAAATTTCAATAAAAGGAAATTTCTACTATTCTCTTCTTAAACTTGTTTCCTTTGCTTGATTAATATTCCTAAAAGCTAAAAGAGAAATTGTCTGTTGGATAGTACACATGGAAAGTTTTGCAGCTCTGCAGGTTATATAACCTGTACTGCAGTAACCAGATATTAGTATTTATTGTGGCCTTTTATTAGGTTAGCCAGTTTTCTCTGTGCCTGCCATAGCTAACCAAATTATGTTACTGGAAAATTCAGTTGCTGCTAAAAATGTTGATCAGATTTCATTATTAGATTATACTCAGAGACCCAACATCCTTTATCAATGTCTTCTATTTGTGTTATCTTTGTAAATAAGACAATCTGATGGTTTGTAGAATAAAATTAGTATCACTGACTATTCCTGCTATGGTCCTGTGCCTTGGATTCTGCATTAGGCTGGAGTGATATGAGAAGAGCCACATGGCATCCACATATTGAAAATAACTTATGCCTTCATATTGAGCAATTAGTGTTTAAAGCATCAAAGGCTCTCCCAATTATTTTATTAGTATCTTATAATATGTAACAACAGGAAGCTTCAACTCCCTCCTAGGCAAATTAGTTGATTTTTGAAGCTCCCCATTTGAACTTTTTACTTTTATTTTTGTCAGGGTCATATGGTCTAAATGTTCCAAAGCAATTATTGTTATAGTTTAGTACATGCTAATCAGAGGGCAGATAGCACAGAAGAAGCATATATTAAAAATTAATTTGAAATTACAAATAGTCAAGGTGTATGCATGGATTTTTGCCTTTCCTTCCTTATTCATGGTTTTTCACATTCATTACAGATGACCTGTTGTCAGGAACTTTGCTAAGACAGAGATACTAATTGGACAATAGTCATACCTTTACTGAAAGTGTAGCCTAGTACAGAGGTGGTGATCCGGTGGCAACACATACCGCAGCCAGCTAATATTACTGAAGGCTCTAAAAGTTTTACCATTCATGGCCTAGAGTAAGAACTTACAAAGTTTTTTAGCATACCAGATATGTTAATGTGCATACACACTTAATACAAATACAAAATACTCTCAGGTACTCAATTCAACCAGAATATGTAAGCTTTTATATAAGCTATACTTGTATATAATTTCTTCACAAAAAAGCCTAGTACCCCATCAATGTGATTATAGATATTAGGAGAAAAGGCAGAAGCTAATAGAGATTGAAAATTTTATTATATGTTTGAGGAAACTGAAGGATCAGGAAGCAATGCTTATTATACTTTACCCTTTAAAGTAGAAAACAGCCTTAAAGATTAAGAAGCAGAATTGGTGTTTATTTTTCTTCATTTGAGTTTGTAGGCAACCAGGCATTGCTAATGAGTATCTAATGTATAGGATATTGGATTTTGCTACGTTTTGTTTACATGAAATAATTAGAAGTTTTTGATGATGGTGAACATTCTGAACTATAAATTATTGATGTAAATTCTGATTGAGCATATTAAGGTATATAACATGAAAATTTCATTAGGACTGCCATTTTCTAGAAATTTATCTTCTTTTCTTTTTTCCCTTCAACTCTAGAGCATCGGCCACACCCAAGCCGGAGCCAGTTTCTGTTCAAAAGGTATGTTTCTAATCTAGTGTCAAAAAAATTACCATTTGCTTTTCTCTTCTGAGCCACCTGTAATTTCTTTTTGTCTTTCAGCCTATACCAGTGTTTTATTTAGAATTTCAGTACATTTTCTCTTGTTTTCCAAAAAAGCTGAAGAATATAATAGAAATCAACATAAATAGAATTATCATTATAGTTATAATAACAAAATATTTCCACAGTTATACATGGTCAGTAATTCATGTCTAATTTTCTTCTTTTACATTTATTTCTAATTTTTTTAATAAATACCCTTATTCATGTATTTAAAATAATATGCAAATATTAACCTAAAGTGAATATGCAGTATGTCTTTAATAATAACTAGGAATTATATTTCATCATATTCTTATATTAGGTTGTTGGACATTGTACCTTTTTTCTTATATTGTATCTTTTCTTGCATTTTTTTGAGCAATTGATTACATTGATGTGTTTAACATTTTAAGTTATTTTTTCTCAGTTTTCTTATTTATATAATGTTAACTTATAGCACTTTAAAAAAATTAAATGGACTTACTCTTCTAAGTTTTCTTTAATAATTGACAATTTTTTTTTTCTGGGATGGTAGAATGAACAAGATTTTATTTTGAATATCATTATCTAAAGCTTAATCTGATTTTTTTTTTTGTATCTTTTTGAGACAGGGTCTCGCTATGCAGTTCAGGCTGGCCTTGAGCTCCCTTTTGTAGCCCAGGCTGGTCTCAAACTCACATCGATCCTCTTGCCTCAGCCTCCTGAGTGCTGGGATTACAGGCGTGCGCCACCACGCCCGGCTTTAATCTGATTATTTTAAACTACACTTCGTGAAAAGGATTTACAAACACAATTTAGCACAGTTCTAGTAATTGTAAGAGGAAGTACTTTTTCCGATTAATTTTTCTCCTGGGTCTGGCAAAATATAACTAAGCATTTTTCACTCATGGAACTATTATTTATTTTTGTAAAAGGAATTTTATTCTGTCTCTCAATAATATCTTAAAACCTACATAGAGAAACAGAAATGAGTTATAGGAGAAAGGATTGATTTGGTTTTCCTTATATAATTTTTCTTTGCCGATTCTTAACTGTGGATAATTAGAATGTGTACATTTCAGAGTTAGATGACAGTTATTCTCCGTGCTTTTTTTTTCAATTGAAGAATGTAATATGTTCTGGTGCTTTTACATGAATCATATAATTGTACCATGGAGAAAAATTAAACATGTTTAGAGTTATAATTGAGGTCCTGGATATCCACTTAAAAAGTTTTATTCAGCAATGTTTTTTTTGGGGGGGGTCTATTTCAGGACTTTTACTTAGAGGGCTATATCTAAATCCTACTGGTAGTCTTTAGGCTGTATGATGATATTTTGGAACTCCTTTTAGTTTTATAAATAACAATATAATTATACACAGTTATGCATGTTGGGACCAGTTAGCATGCATGTTACCCTCTATCACTGGAAACGTGACATTTGAGCTGCTAACATAATTATGTTTGTCTTTAAAAGGCTGCTGTGTGCTGTTTTCAATGGATATATTTTGCATGTATTTGGTTTGTTTTTGTGTGTTTATTTTTATTTCACATAGGGAGAACCTAAAGAAGTAGTTAAACCTGTGCCCATTACATCTCCTGCTGTGTCTAAAGTCACTTCCACCACCAACATGGCCTACAATAAGGCACCACGACCTTTTGGTTCTGTGTCTTCACCAAAAGTCACCTCCATCCCATCACCATCGTCTGCCTTCACCCCAGCCCATGCAACCACTTCATCACATGCCTCCCCTCCACCTGTGGCTGCTGTCACTTCTCCCCTGTCCTCTGCGTCTGGACTGCATGTTAATGCCAGTCTTAGTGCTGACCAGTGTTCACCTGCACTGAGTGCTGGTAAAACTGCAGTTAATGTCCCACGGCAGCCCACAGTCACCAGCGTGTGTTCCGAGACTGCTCAGGAGCTAGCAGAGGGACAGAGAAGAGGATCCCAGGGTGACAGTAAACAGCAAAATGGGTAGGTGGCTAAGGGTGCTTTTTGTTCATCTCAGAACTCTTCTTTCAGGTTGTTTCCAGGATATAACTGTATATCCTCATTAATCAGTTATTTTTTGCAGGATGAAGTTATTTTGCTTTATTAACATGTGGCCTTATATGTACATAGCACTTTCCTCAAAGCAATCAAAACCTAATTATGCATTTTGATGTGTTATGAACCAATTACAAACTCTGTAACTCTTTTCCTCCAACTCTTGGCAATATTGAGCAGCTGGCACTTATAATGCAAGGCAAATCTTGGATTTTTTTTCCTCAAAATTTCCATCCTGCTGTTGACCTGTAGAAGTTGAAACAGTGTGATACAAATTTCTTAACTTACATATGTCAACCTAAAGTGAAAGCAAAGGAAGAATTTGTTGGATTTTTTTTCCCTAAGTGGTCTGGAAAACAGTTTTTGACTCATATCTGGGTGAAACATTAGCTTAAAGTACATAACGTTCTTTTCAGATAAACTTAGGCTAGGACTTACTCTTTAAAAACATACAATAGTAAATGAAAATAGCAACACATGTTTATAGCACTGCAGAGATGTTGTTTTCTTTTTTCTTTTTTGGTACTGGGGATTGAACTCAGGACATTGTGCTTGCCCGGCAAGCACTTGTGCTGCTGAGCTGTACCCCAAACTCTACAGAGATTTTTCTAAAATGAATAGACATAATATATAATATTGGCAGGGTTTTTTTTTTGTTTTTTCATTTTGGGGAAGGATCTACAGGGTGTTCAGGGTCTCGCTGCTAGATCAGACTTGTAGTGATCCACCTGTGTACAGCCTTGGATAAACTGGGATTATAGATGTGTACTACCACACCCAGTCTCAATTGTGGTCTCAGTGTACTCCAGGGGCAGGGCCTGCAGAATAGGCCTAGGGATTGAATCCCAGGCCCCAGGCCCCAAGCCCTACTTGCAGGCACTTTAATCCATTGAGCTATTTGGTCGGCTCTTGGCAGAAATTTTTGAAAATTCACTTTTTTTCCTTTTATGGGAATAAAACTTAAAAGCTTGTTGAGCCTCACCGTTTCAGGATTATACATTAATTTTTAAAACCTAATAGGAAAAATCATTTACATGAAATTGTTTTGATTTGATTTATTGAGATAAATTGTATCTAAAAAAAGAAATCACATATGTGATGGTTTTTCTTCAGTGCCCATTTGCAAGAAAATGTAGTTAAAATAATTGTGTGGATGGGCTCTTCCTATGAGACATAATCTGTTCCGAATACCAATTCATGTGAAGAAGCTGCTGTGCTCTGTGGCACTGCTGTCATGGCAACCGTGAAGCTCTGTAAGAGAAGGAGGTGGGGCTCCAGGCTGCTGAGAGCAGCTCTGGAAGAACTGCTACTAGGCTGAACGAGTGGCTTTATGGACAAGGGTAGCTTTTAAAGTGTAGATGTGTATGTGAAGGAAAACCGGTGTGTTTGGTGGTAATTTTTTTGTTTACCTATTTTATGATAATAGATTTTAGAGCAGTCAAAATAGGTAACCTGAAAAGAAAGAGGCTGCCTGTCAAAAAGAAAGAGGCTCCCTGTCAAACACTAGCCTCATACAAAGCTAAAACAGAAGTTTACTATATTTATTAAATTTCAGGCTTATTAGAGGAAAAAATCCACTGAAGGTAGTGTTTAACTAAAATCTTTCTTCTGAATACTTTTATGTAAGACACATTTTCTCAATGGAAAATTATACGGATCACATACTGGTTTTAAAATGATTTTTACCATTGTATTTCATAAGCAAAATTTTTGTGGTTAAACTTCAAATGATTTAAAGCTTATTATTTTCAGACTGCAGCTAGGTCCTGCTGCAGTTGCAGGGCCTTTCTGTAGCTTCTTAATCAGTCAGCAAGTATTGATTAAACTCATGCCTAGTGTTTAGCACTGTGCATAATTTAGGAGCAAAGGGATTGTTACATGTTTCACATCAACAAACAAGTTAATGCTTTGCATTTGCAAAGAAGTGTTTAAAAATAGCTTGATTTCAGATGTTGTACAGATGTTAGGACAATGAAAACTTTACTACTCTGAAAGCAGTGTAGTGTCTGAAATTCTAAGACAGACTTGTAATGTTCTCCCACTACATTTAGATGATAAAAATCAAAATAAATCCCACATACAACTAGTTGAGGAATTTGTCACTAGGAAGAGGAGGTGCTTTCTGATATTGATGAATGAATATATTTTCTGCTTCAGTTATCAAACTGCTTTCCTATCAAACTTTTAATGTTCTATTTCAGTGGATTTCATGTTGGCAAAAACAAAGGTCTTAAAAATTTAGAATTGTGCTTTTCATTTTAAAAATAATCTCGTTCAGGTTGAGTAAGTTGAATGCTTATATTGTCTTTTTCTTCAAAGTACATAAAAGATTTCATTTTTAATGGATTTAAAATGGGCATTTGCCAATTTAACTTCTATCTCACTTAAATTTGTGTAGAATTAATAAGACATAAACAAGAACTTACTAAACATTATTACTAAGAAATAATTAGCTATTCTAAACTAATAGTATGAAATATGTAAGTTATAGTTTCAGAAACTTTAGTACTATATAAACTGCCTTACTCCTTATAAGTAAGGAGTAAAGAATAAGACACTTTAAGAAATTTAAATCTTTTTTTCTACATGTACAAAGTATTGTTCTTGGCATGCTGTTTTCTATCTGTCCTTACTCTGTAAAAAGCAGAAGGAAACTTTGTTCTGAGCCGGAATGATACTTTGGGTGAAGTAGTTTAACCTGTTATCTTTTTTTTCCTTATGTCTTTGCATTATAATGTGCCACTGCTTTCAGGAGGTAAGTCTTTTTAGTATCTGTATTTCAGCTGTTTTGGACTGCATTCCCTCTGACAGTTCCTATGTTGAAAACATGATCATAGAAGATCTCAAAAATTAATGGTGTAGCAGTAATGTATTAAATGCTTTTTTCTTTGCAGAAAATACACGTGACAAAGTTAGTATCCATATGACTGGAGAAGGAAATATGGTGATATATACTTGAGTAAACAGCATGAATACCCATTTTTTGCAAAATTAAATCAATTTTGCAAATGAATTATACTTTAGAATGAATACAATGAGTTTGTCTTGGCATTGCTGTGTTGTGATTTGCTTTATAGTAATAATATTTAAGTTATGTCATAAAATGTGTGGGACTTGCTGTGTAATGGTTGAAAAGAAGCATTGCTTGGAGAATGTAATTTATGTTAATCATGGCTATTACAAAACAAAGATATAGATACAAGAAAGCATAAGCATTTGTACCATTAGTAAATAGTATTGGTAAAACTAATTTACAAATCAATGAAAAATCACTTCAACTTCTCTAAGAATCTTTCAGATTTTTCTGGACTTTTAATTCCGTGTTGCTGGCAAGTTTACATTTATATATGTACAGTTGTGTATGTGTGATAGAAAGTCCATGTACTTTGAAATTAGTTAAGAAAAATAATCACCAGCTTATTAAATGTCACAGTTGGAGGGGCTGGGGAGATAGCTCCGTGGCACAAGTGCCTGCCTGGCAAGTGCAAGGTCATGAGTTTGAACCCCAGTCCTGCCAATAAGTAAGTAAGTAAGTAAGTAAATAAATAAATAAATAAATAAATAAATAAATAAATGTCACAGTTGGTATATGCATTGAGAGTCACTGTGGTGTAGTTTTCTAATCTTAACTTTTGTATATTACTTATATTGATATTAAACTTACTGGTGAGGGCTGACGAGGTAGCTCAGTGGTCTAAAGCACCTGCTTAGGCATGCTTAGGCAATCTCAGGGACCATGGTTCCATCCCTGGCACCACATGCTGCACCACCCCTACCCCCAGGGCACTCTTGAGTCAGCCATAATATAAATAAATAATAAATAAAGTTTAAATGAATGAATAATTAAAAAATAAACTGACTAGTGATTGCTAGCTTTAAAACTAGATAAAAACCATAAAAATAATCTCATTAAGTTATTATTTTGAACATGTTGTGAAATAGATTTACTATCACAATATTAAGTATAGTTGGAAATACAGAATATCTATCTTGGAATACACCCAAAAGAATTAACTGTTGAATTACTAAAATAATTTCCCTCTGATAGGCAGTGATCTCACTGATTATACAGTTTATATTATATACATATATAGAAAGACTACAGACTGATGTATTAATAAAATATCCTCAAACCTTGATTTATAAGATAATTTATTATACATCAGAACTTGGACCCATTACTTGATTGCAGTATAACAATTTAATTTGGAAAAAAGTCAAAATGGGACTTGAAGAAATAAATACAAGCATTTTTGTTAAATATTTTTAAACCCAAGTTTCAGATTCATTAAGGTTTAAGCATTAGTATATGTTATCCTGGTATTAGCTATTGTATATTGTTCTGTGTTTATAAATATATTGTTTGGTCTAATTCTCATTTAATTTTGATACTGAAAGATTACATACATTTCTCAAATCATGCATCTTTGTAATTATAAAGCTCAGATTTGAAGCTGGTTCTTTGAAATAAAATTTTGATATGCATTGCCTTGTTATCACTTACATATTCCTTTGACTTAGCCTTTGTCTTTAATGATTAGAGTATAGTAGAGACTTCGCATGGCTGATGTGCATAAATTGTAGTTGTCTCAGGACAGAAATTTTTTTGAGTAGTCAGGAGTTCTAGCTCAACAACAGATCAGTGTTTGTAGTTTTCAGAGTGTCTTCAGATGTCTTCAACATAAGCTCTTACAGAAGTCTGAAGCAAAACACAAAACAAAAAAGGCAAACACAACACTAAGCGAACAAAAATCTGAAGCAGAAAAATTACAGTCCATTTTACCTTTGAGAAAAATGAAGCTTATGCAGATTGCAACTTGCGCAGAGTAGTGGGCAGCATAACAGGTGCAGATCATCTGGCTACCACACTGGTGTATTTGCCTTTAATGAAGATGAACATGTTTTCTAAAATACATGAAAATATTTGTTTGACATATTCAAATTGACTTCTTTGTGTGGAAACCGATCCACTTGATTCCTTTTACCAAACTACATTTTTGCCCCAACGTTGTATTGACCTAAAACATTTTCCTTCAACTTTAAAATGTTTTACTGATCAGGAGAGATCATTTTGCGATATTACTTCCCTGCTAATTAAAAGTAACTAAGGCATAGGGGGGCAGTTTTACATTGTGATTAGAGAAAAATAAATGTAGACACTGTTGAATAGTTGCTACCATTACTCTGTAAAGCCTCTAACCTCTGTTGAGTTTATAAAACTGATTTTCACACATGCATATTGCAACATTCAGAGTTTTACTATTAGATCAAAAAAGCAGTTTTCTCATTGTCTGTGATGAATTATTATTTATTCTGAATAAAGTTACTTGTACAATTTGGGTGCCCTGTGGCATGTTCATTGCTAAACTAAACTTTTTCACTCTACATAATGGAGAACAAATGCAGTTGTTTTAAATAATTATCTTATTAGGACATATGAATGTATTTTAGTTTTTAAGTTCTTCAGGAATTATTTAATAAAGTATCTTTTCTCTATCAAATCAGGTACACTTTTCTACACAATCATTATATCATCTGCAGAAGAAAAGCTTGGAGGTTTCTGGGAATAGCTTATAAATGGTAGTAGTAAGAGACATGAAAATGTCTCTCATGAAAATTGGGAGATAACTCATTATAATGATCCTCTGTGTCTCTTACATTTTCTTCATAATCAGTACATTTAAAAAAATTTTATATAACATTCTCATGTGATCATGATAATTTATATTGCAGAGGTTATGTGTTGTCAGCATACTTTTATGTGAGACTAGAAACTTGTATTTTAAAAATGATTCTAAACTCATCCCTTTCTGTATATTACATCAAAATACATTATTTTCTGCCTTTTGTTAGAAACATAATAAGAATTTGAATTAATTACAATGAATTTTATAAAAACATACTTTTTTAGAAAACTGATAGGTACTTCCTTGGTATTTAATAGCTTGTGACTTGAACTAGTGTTAATACATAAAAGAGTTATCAGAATAACAAACAGGTAAAACTACTGTTCTAATAATGTAACAAAAGTTTGACTAACATTTGTGCCTTTTTATTTGTCTGTTTATTTATAGAATTATTTTAAAGCATGGAGTTTGTATAACATCTTCATTTAAATTCATTGCTTTGAAGTTTGCTATTTCATTGTTTTCTTTTTTTTTTTTTCTTCCTCATCTCTTGTTTTCCATCATCCTGGGGAACGTTAATGTCTTCTCTATCACATCTTTCTTATGTATATTATTCCTTCTTCAGTAACCCTGGCACTGTGTAAGTACTTAACTAATGATTTGTTTTATAGTTTTCATCATTGATTTCTCTGTAACTATCCATCTTGCTTTAACTTACCACCACCAGCAAATCTTGTTAGTATTGTCTCATTATAAGA
The DNA here is from genome assembly GCA_004027025.1 of Myocastor coypus. Classification (NCBI taxonomy): domain Eukaryota; kingdom Metazoa; phylum Chordata; class Mammalia; order Rodentia; family Myocastoridae; genus Myocastor; species Myocastor coypus. The sequence goes on from PVJA010010297.1 coordinate 37,020, forward strand.
ATTTTCAAAAAATGTTAAGGAGCATAAGAAACATTTTTCATGCTAGAGAACTTCATATGAGTCAGTGGATGTGTTTGGGATGTCTACATTTCTGCAGTGGGAAAACTTGGTAAGCTAATTTCAAAGGGATAAGGAAGAATTATGGATTTTGTATGTTGAATTTAAAGATATAGTTTGGGCCTCCTTTTTAAAAAAATTAGTGTCCTATTATCCTAAGTTTTCCACTTTTGTATTTTTATATACAAATCCTTTACTTGAAACTGGCACCAGTAAATAGTATATTACACTACTGATTATGTTACACTATTAATATATTTAATACCCAAATATAGATTTTATCTATTTGTTTATTTATTTATTGTGTGGAACTGGGGATTGAACTGAGGCCCTAGCACTTGCCAGGCAGTCACTTATTCTACTGAGCTATCTCACTAGCCCCAATACCTGAATATAGATTCTTTTCCAGTACTTACAGATGGTAAAGAGCTTTTTCTCTTGTACCAAAAAGATATTTATAAAATAATCTCAGCCTATTGCTAGTTTTAAAACTTTTATCTATTTTAAAAAAGGACTAGTGCAGTGCTGGTCCTGCCACCAGGGCATGCTGAGACAGCAATTGAGACTTGGTATGATAAGATGTGCCTGTAATCCCAGCTCTTGGTAGGCTGAAAACAGGAGCATCACTGCAAGTCCTGTGTAGTGAGACCCTGTAGACCCTGTGCTAAATACATAAAGAAAGAAAAAGAGTAGGTTTAAGTATTAGTAAAACCTTTTAAATTACTATTACTATAAATTATGTGTTATTATTTTGTGCATTTTGTTTGTTTATTTATTTATTTATTGGTACTGGGAATAGAACTCAGGACCTTGATGCTTATAGGCAGGCATGTGTGCTGCTAAACTATATTCCTGCCTGACCTCTCGATTCAGTTTTTTATGTGCCAGTTTTGTAAGATGGTATTGTAGTTTTTCTAGTTGTTATAAAAGAACAAATTATAGATTACAAACTGTAGAGAGCAATTCACATGCATTACCTTTGTCATTTAGTCTTGTGAGCAACCTTTAATTTGCATTTCCATTGATGAAATGGGAAGTTGAGGCTTGGGGAAATGATTTATATTTAATACACTTTGAGTGGAAGATGTACTGTTAGAAAATGTTTGACTTCGGAACCAGCATTACTGACTTTAATTCTGTCATGATCTTCTTTGGGAAAAATCTTCCCTCAGTAACACTACTGAGTGTGTTACTGAGGTAATTTTCATAACTATGAAAATTATAAGTCATGTACCATTCTGAAAATGGTGTGAGTTTTTTTTTTTCAGAGAATGAGCTAAGATGTTCATGATGTGACTGTAAATTGTCTCTCTTGCTGCTGGGCAATTCTAAATCACAGGTCTGCCTGTCTCATCAGGTGCCATAGAACAGTCTCATTGGCTGGTATAGCCACCAGATGAGACAGTCTTGCCTGCTTCACCAGTGATTGAATTTGATAGAGAAGTGTTAGTTTCAACAATCGCATCAGAATACATTTGCAGCAACTTCTCTACTCAGATCTCATGCTGGTACTCTCTGCAAATCACTTTCTTTTTTCTCTTCTGAAATTAAACTCATGACTATTCTCCAACAGTCTGATTTGTCCTATTTTAAGGACACACAAGTGGAGAATATTGTGTTCAGCAGATATTAACATGTTGAAATAATGTATACTGTACATTATTTAATATTGAAGCTTCACTAATAAAATGTTTTTATTAAATGTTTTAGAATGTTAAAATACTTTTAGCAAAGTCAAACTTCTTGAATTCTGTAGTATACACATTTCTGACATGTGATTTGGCCTTTGGTCTTAAGAACTCAGTTTTTGTGTGATATTCTTGCTAAATGAAAAACCAGGCTCATGTAATTGACTTGTCTAAAATCACAAATCCAAAAGTGATAGAGCCAACATTTCATTCTTACTCTTCTGATATACATATTAGTGTTTTCTTTTATCCCACAAGTCTTCACTCTGCTGATTCTTTATAGCATCTCTACTTACGGCAAGGGTATCTGTACATATGAATGAAAAACTGTAGAAAATAAGAATTATACCTTTCTCAAAATTATATTTAGAGTTGCCAGTTTAGTTTACAAACAAATCATTTTTGGTTCCTAGGTCTAGAAAATGATACAGTTGCTTAATTTGTGAAAACCAGTATATGCTATTGATGCTACTTAATTGTGGTTAAATCATAGTTCCTGTCTTTGTTTTATGTTAGCATCTTGTATAATGGATATAAGTAATTTCAAATTGTTTTACTTGACTACTGTATATTTTTCATTTTTGAGTGTTTTTTTTTTTTTTCTTATTTTCCTTCTCTTTTCTTCATGTTGGAAATCTTTCTGCTGACTTCTGTCAATTAAAAGGAAATTCCCGCCTAAACGGTAATTTTCCTATTGAATTCATTGTCATAATGTTAGTTTATATTAACATTGTAAGTGTTTCTTAATTAAATTAAAAACCTTAACCTATTTTAGAAAGTTTTTTAAACAAAAAGTGAGCCTGAATATACATGCATATGCAAGCTGTTTCCATGAATTTCTGTATTTGAGGCTTAAATATATAAAATACAAATAATTCACTAGAGAATGTTTTATCCTGTTAATAAAATTTAAGAGTTTTTAATACTTTTTTCTTCCTAACCCTAGGCCACCAAGAAAACATATTGTGGAGCGCAATACGGAGTTTTATCACATACCCACTCACAGTGATGCCAGCAAGAAGAGGCTGATGGAGGATACCGAAGACTGGCGTCCGAGGACTGGAACAACTCAGTCTCGCTCTTTCCGCATCCTTGCCCAGATCACTGGCACTGAACATTGTAAGTGAATTTCTAGGGATCCTAATGGGTGAATATCCTGTGCCCCAAAGAGGAGCACCTAGACATATTACTACTTATTGTGAAACAAGTCCAGGACAGTACACTTTTAAATTAGGCTGAGCACCACAACGTGGGTACTATAAATAATCAGTCCAGAAGAATTATGTTTGGGCAATGTCTTAGTTACTTTTTACTTGTTGCTGGGACAAATACCCGACACTCAAAATGAAGGAAGAAAAGGTTTATTAGCTCACAGTTACTGGAGGTTTCATTCCGTATTAAGCTGGCCCAAGGCTGAGTGGAGCAGGAGAGAGAGCATCCAGTTCTTGGCGGTGGAACAGCAGCAATATGGCAGCAGAGGCAGCCAATCAATCAGGGCAGCAGAGCAACAGCAACAGCTCTAGTCTGTCTCTCTGTCTCTCTTTTTATTCCACTGAGGCTCTCCACCTCAACCTCCACCTTAGGCTACACCCATAATCCCAGAAGCACTTAAGCCCATAATCCCATCAGTACTAAAGCCCATAATCCTAGGGATCATAGATCAAGTCTCAAACTCTAGAAGTCCCTGCCTCCCGATTCATGAGGCTTTGCGGGAACAACTACACATAAATCATAACAGGCAGGGTAAGAGTCGTGATTGTGATACATAGCCAAACTGTGTTGCATGGAATTTTTCTTACTAGCCGTATGAACCTTTGAACACTTGATAATGATTGATGCATGTAATTGCTAAAATGATTTTGAAGCTAAATAAACTAATGTTGGGTATTATTATATTTCAGTGCAAGAATCTGAAACTGATAATACAAAGAAAGCAAAGTAAGTTTTAGATTTTATAAAGTAAATGTTTTCTTTTCATGAATGGTTCAGTTTGCTTTGTCAAATTTTCAAGTGTGGTTGGAATTTTGTCTGTAGCAAATAGAAGCTAGGCATTAACCATAGTACCTTTAGTGTGACTATGTGTATAAGCTTAAATTCTTAAGTTAGGAAATACCTATATTTTATGTCTACTTTATCTTCCTTAGTCCTGAAATAAGAAGTGGGCAGAGAGCCTGGGTGCTTTGCTAATAGTAAATCTCTCTATCAATGAGCTGTGTTGTCTTGCGCTTTATTTGGAGCATAAAATGGATGTTTCCAGAGGACTAGATCAATTTCTGTATTTCTAAAACTATTCTACCTTTAAAATCTTAACTATTTAATAAAACAACTACATGAAATTAAACTTTTATAAGGCATGTTTTCTGCATGGTGGAGTTGATATAGAAGCTTTTCTTTCTGTTTCTTATGACTTTTCTGTTACTCTTTTTATTTCCACAGGGAAAAGATACCCCTTCACGTCTTTAGTCCCAAATACACAAAATTACGTGACTGGCACCATGAAGTTTCAGCTCGTGCTCTTAACGTACAGTGATTTATGAGCCTTGCCCCCAAGCAGCCAGCACATACCTTTTCATTTACTTTTTCTTTTTCAACTTCATAGCAAGATCTGCATTAATTTGCTTGTGGGAAAACAGAATCTTTTCTATTCTATACTTTTCTAACAATTTCCTATTGTGAAACTAAGGAAGATAAACATATTTTATGTTAGTTGGTAGCTCATATATATAAAACCAAAGAAAAAAATGAAAGGACTAGATCTGTTCAGTGGATTTACATGTTTCCCTTGTTATTATGGTAATAACATTGAAAAATGAACTTTTTAAGCTGAATTTGTTTGAAGCAAAGGTAGATAAACAATATATTTGTCTAATTTGGAAAATACGTCCTTTATGTCATTATATTTCCCAAGATCATTCTTAAGTTCATTACTGTGGATTATTTGGAATTGATTACAAATTATTTTATGTAAGCAAATGCAAGGAGACAAGAATAAAAATAAAGATTTTTTCATAGTGAAATTCATTGTAGGTTTAGGTATCTTTTAAATGAAGCTCTGTTCAGGATGGCTATATGAAGACGAGGAGGAGGCCAAGACAGGGCGGCTAAAGGAAAGAAGAGAACTCTGCTGTTTGCAATGAGAAAATAACAGGATTTCTTTTGGTTTGGTTAGATTCAAAATTCTGTTTTCTACTAAAGGAACTATAATAACTGTTGAATATTTTTATGATATAGAGGAATTTTCAGATGTTAACTAGTAATATGTGGAAAGATATCTATGCTTAGTTTTAAAGTCAAAGGAAGACAACAAAATAAACTAATATGAATATTCTGAGATACTGGAGAAATATTTTACACAGTGTTATAAAGTACTATGTGTTGCTGCTATGCCTAGGAAGCTGTTTTTTGGACAATCCATGGAAGCTAAATATCTGACCAGAAATGCTTTATGCCTTGTAATATAATGTATTATATATTAGATCTAAATTCAGTAATAAATACAATTTGAAGTTTGGAATAGTATTGTAATAAAGTTGCCTTTAATTTAGCTTTATATTTGTTATGTTTCCTTGAGGCTGTTGACTGTGCTGTCTAAGACTTGTTACAGTATCACTTCGGTAAAATAATTACCTTGACTTTTCACTTGAACAACATTTTTAATTTGATGGGGTTATTGAAATGTGTGCATGAATCATGGCAAAAGCCCATACTTGCTTTTTTCTTCTCCTAAAGTGTTACATTATTTAAGGTAACATCCTATGTGATAGTATGTAAGACCGAGGTAGATTGGTCCAGCATTAAAGTATTCTTTGTGTGAAAATCATTACTGAAATTTCTTGCCTGTATTCAAGGATTAATTTTTATTTTTACAAGTGTTCTATCCTTTCATGTCACCATAGACTAGAACTGTCTGATAACTTGGAGAAACAAACATTAATTTCAATTGCCAATTCATTGCTATCTAAAAATTGGCCTGCCAAATGCATTTAAAATAAATCTAGAACTTATCTAAAATGTACTGTGCTTCATGATACACGAATGTCTTTCATCTGTTGTGCCAGATCTTTGGGTACTAAGAGGTCTTGTCTGCTTGTGCTTTTCTGGTCCTGACATCAATCCAGGTTATTACTGCATCTCTGGCCTTTGTAAGAAAATCTCCTTTCTTAGATGAAGATTTCCTTCGTGTAGTAATTCTTTCTTGCTATCAAAACATTATGTGTGAAAGAAAGTCAAATTAAAGTCACAAAAATAGATGTAGTCTACATATTTTCTGTTAAGAATAAAGTTTCTAAACTACAAGCTGAATGAACTAAAGTCTTGGGTACATGGAAACTTTTTTCCTATTACATATAAGGAAACATGCATAGAACGTTTTTTTTTTTTGGCAGGACTGGGGTTGGAACTCACAACCTTGCACTTGCCAGGCAGTTGCTTGTGCCACAGAGCTATCTTCCTGGCTCCATGCATAGAACTTTGTATGTTGAAATAAGTCCAGTTGAAAATAAGAATTTGACACTTTTCATAATTAAAGTATTTAATGTGTTGTGGAAGATGTGGAATTGAAATGATCCATATTTGAGTGTAAGGGTAACTTAAGCCAGGAGCATGAACGACATTCCATTTGACCCTGCTAGAAGTTCAATTCCTGAGCGCAATGAATTTTTGGACATTCCTAGCTTATTCCTAGCTAAAAAGTGAGCCAAAAATTGTAAAAGCATCATATAGAAATATTATTAGGTCTAGTAACTTATTTTTTGACTTTGTTTGTTTCTCTTATAGAGACCTTATCTAGGTTTATTATATGAAATCAGGAAGTTATCCTTAAAATTTTTTAATGTTTTTGATATTTTACCAGTCTAAAGATAGAATGTATTTCATACACAGTTAAATATATATTTTGCTACTTGAACAAACATTATTTGTGCTAACAGAATCATACTTACTTTGTGTGGCATTATGTTGTTTTAGGAAGGCTCAGATATATAATCTCTTAGTGCTTATGTAGTAAGAGTTATATTAGGATACAGACTTGTAACTTGTTTTTCAAAATTATCCAGAAAATAAAGAATAAAATAGTTTTGCTTATACAAATAATTTTTCAATTACTGTGTTTCTAACGTTTTTTCAAAATCATGTGAATCATAAATATCCACTCTTTGTCTATATTCTTTAAAGTGTGTAGTAACTAAATAATCAAGTGCCAGGTCCTGATCTATGTGCTAAGGGTACAGCAGTGGATAACAGATAGATATATAAGCAAGATGACCTGAGATAGTTTTGTAACCAAGGTAATGAAGCAGGTTAATGTGAGAGAAACATGGCTTATGAGGGCAGGATTAGTTTAGATTATGTGGACTTGTGAGGAGATGACTACAAGGCAGCTGTGCAGTGGTGAGAGCATTGCTGCAAGAGAGGGAGCAGGTGTGAGAGTGTGGCAAGCACACAGCCCAGGAGTGCGCTGAACGTGTTGGAGTGGAAGCACATGGTTCTTGTGTGCATCAGCGTTTGCAGTGCAAAATTACCATATCTAACCACTTCCAAGTAAAATTAGAAAATTAAAAGCCAAAGAAGGTTGCCAGCTTTATAAGTAAATGCATACCTATTATGCCAGACTTGATTATGATCAATTCAATGTGGCCCACAAAAGGGAGGCATACACATTACTGTGCTGGCCTTGAATTCAGCAGTCCTCCTGCCTCAGCCTCCTGAGTGTTGGAATTGCAGGCATCTGCCACCATGCCTGGCCTAGAAGTTCTTCTTTGTAAGTAGCCTCCATGCCAAATTCTATCTTGGGGTCTGTTTTTTTTTTTTTTTTGGAGAGCCTAACTCAAAACAGGATCATATTTTATATCCTAATTTAGACCGTGGTTACATAAGTTTATGTTGTGGTCGTTTTATTCATCTCATCATTTTTCCTCTTTTCTTCCTATCTGTTTCCTGTCCCTTTTCCTTAAATCTTTAAGACTATAACCACACCAATTAGAGCAAAAGATTAATTAAGGTTGCAGGAAAATCAAAGGTGCATTTACTTTTCTTTGCCTCAGATGTTTCTTTGTTGATCGCATCTGAGGCTACCTTGGTAAAGGTAATTAAAAATGAAATATACTGAGAGCTGTATCTATGAGCTCCAAGATCAGAATGAGGACTGAGAAAATATAATAATGAACACTTTAAATAGAGCAGCAATGAAAATATTGTTGTAATTTGCATGTTATAATTTTCTGTGTGCAGGGGCTGGGGAGGTAGCTCAGGGCTACAAGTGCCTGCCTGGCAAGTGCAAGGTCCTGCATTCAATCCCTGGTTCCCCCCTCCCCCAATTCTATGTGCAGCATTCCAATATGTACTAGCTGTTTAATTTGTCACTTAATAAATTTATTTTAACACATCTGCTGTTTTCTTTATCTCCTTAGAATATTTCCCCCTGAACTGGGCATAGGGGATGATGACCATGGTAGTCTCAGAGCTCTGGGAGGCTGAGGCAGGAGAATCAAAGAATTTAAGCCTACCCTGAATACCTAGTAACTCAGAGAGCCCCTGTTTCAAAGTGAAAATAAAAGGATGGCTGGGATATAACTCAATGTGAAAGCCCTGATTTCAGTTACAGCACTAAAAAAAGAATATTCCTTAATTTCCTGCTTGGAGAGATGCTGCTTCTGAGTAGCCCCTGGAAATGTATCAGGAGATGATGTAGCTATGGAAGTCAAGAAGGTGCTGTTGCAGGCTGAGGGTACTGAATGTAGAATTCCCAGAGTCCATTCACCCAGTCCCAAATGCCTGTGGTGCTACTGAAAGTGATGGGACTGAGTGCATACACCCTTCTTGCAAGGGTTTTTATTCTCTCCCCTAACTCTAGCTGCACACTCTTGAGGGCAGTGCACCCTCACCACCATCAGAAACTGCTCACAGTGGAAAGGATCTTCTTACTTTGGAACTGCCAGACTGCTAGATGATTTTTACCTCTCTTGTGGTATCTCCTTTTGTAATTTGTATTATGGTACTGTTCCACAAGTTGGTAGTATGAACTCTTAAGAAAAACAAAAGGCACTATAGTAAGCACAGTACTGTGTTTTTCCTGGATGCAGCTATAGCTGTGTAAGTAAAGCTTGGATGTTAGATGAAATGACTCATTTTGAAGGTGGGTGGGTGTTATGTTTGTGCAACTCCTCTCTTAATCTATTTCTTAAACTAGGATAATGCTATACTAGGCAGCTCTTTCAAAAGATACACAGGGTATATGGCTTCAACACTGGACATTTATTTGTCCCCTAGTTCTGGAAGTTACAGGTCCAGATGCCAGCACTGAAGTTGGTTTCTGACCAATTCCCTGCTCCTGGCTTGCAGATGGCCACTTCTCACTGTGGTCTCACAGGAAAGTATGGTGTAGACAGGTCCCTAAGAAGGGTACTCTCATCATCTTCATTCTCATTTTCTTTTTCTTTTTCTCTCATAAGGACATAAGGATGCTAATTATACTGAGTTGAGGTCTGACCAGTAAGACCTCTTTCCACCTTCATTACCACTTCAAAGGTCCTGTATCTAAATTCTACTGAGGAATAGGACTTCAGTACTTGAATTGGGGAGTGGGAGTGACACATTCATTCCTTAACATACCCCACTTGCCTTCTGTGCTTGCACTAATTACACAGATTAGCACTTAAGAAAGTCATTCTTAAGTGGAATCAGTGCTTTGGACCCAACTGGCAGCACTGCTGTTACCTCTGTTGCTATAGTGCTTTCTTTTCTACTTTGGATGTTTGTCTCCATGTCTTATGAAAGCATTGTAATATTGCCTGCCATATTTAGCGCAAGTTATTAATTGTCTTTATCTTCAGTTTTACAAATGTTGAATTTTAGGATAGTTTGCTGTAGTAGGTGTTCCAATTATAGGTTCAGTATAAATCAAACTTTCATAAAAATACATCATTAATATTGATAGTAAAAGTAAAGTAGAACTACCTCTAAATGGCTTAAAGGAGAACTAATACGTAATCTAGTTAGCAAAAGTAAACAGTTTTCCGAGTTAGGGAAGAGTTTTTTCATTAAAAGACCATTTGTTTCCTAATGCTTCTTTTGCGTTTTTGGAGTGTTTCAGTCTGGATATCAGGGTAATACCTGAGAAGAGAAAATAACCAGTCTTAGAAATATATACATAAAATGCTTAGTGCACTAGTTGGTAAAGCCAGCAAAACTAACTGTATCATTACTAAGAAAGTGTTTGAAGTTTAAAAATGTACAGTAGTGATGTTAGGAAGGCAATAAGGCTAGGAATGTAGCTCAGTGGTAGAGTGTATACTTAGCCTGCCTGTAGCCATGCGTTTTTGATTCCCCAGCACAGCAAATACAAATTAAGTAAATAAAGCAAGCAAACCATATTACTGGTATTATCTATTAATAGAAATAATAATATGTGGCGTATCAGCCTAGGGAATTATGGAAAACCACAGAAAATCTCATTTGAAAATAATTTACCTTAACAAATATATACTTAAAATATATTATTTTGCCAAACATAATTTTGTATGATTTGTATATTTATTTGCTGCATTGAGATTGCATCCAGGGGCCTTGTACTGAGTAGCATCCCCATTCCTTTATAAAACTTTCTCTATTAGTATATATTTGCAGCACATAAAAATTATTGTATCATGGAGAATTAGCACACGCATGCAATATATCTTAATTCTTTTTACTTTCCCATCTTCTCTGCTCCCATTCTCCCATAAAATTATTTTGAGACAAGGCCTTTCTAAATTGCTCAGTTGGCCAGGCTGCATTCAGACTTGCATTTCTCTTGCCTGAGCTTCTCAGAATGCTGGGATTGTAGGCATGTACTACCATACTAGCTAAATTTTTAAAATATTTGTATGGTTTACATGAGGAAGCATAAAGTAACATTTGAGTTTGTTCAAAAGTTTCTCTAAAATTAGTAGGAACAAAAAACACTTTTATCAGCTTCATTTCCCTTAAGGAATGATAGATTTTGATTTTTCTCATATTATGGTTAAGTGTCATAATATATGATTATAGCCTTCTAGTTTTCAAAGTATAAAAAACAATACTGTTCTAGGCAAGGGAGGAATGACTCTAGTAGCTAAACAATTCAAAGTTAGGTCAGCAGTTATATTTCATGAGACAGAATGACTGAGAGGGCTGCTCTGCGACACTAAATGTCCACATGACTTCTAGTTTATAGCATCCAAAAGGGATTTTGGTGCCAAAAGAATACCAAAATTAACTTAATTAACTACAAGAACAGAACCATATCACCTTTGTACCGACAGTTTAAAAAGAATGTACATAAATATTTCCGAGATAAATACTTCTACAAGTTTTTTTTTTAATTTATAGTTTGTTTTCAGACCCAGTGACCCCAACAGTTTCCCAAATGATACTATTTCATGATCATTATTGTTTCACAGACATACTAGTCTCTCACTGTAACCTTATTAATGTTCCTAAGCTATGTAGAGAAAGTGATAATTGTATCCTAGTCTCTGATTCACACACATTTTTATGAGATTAGAATTAACTGTCATATTTTACCCAAAAGACAGAACATGAATAACCTCCACAGCATACTCTTAATTTTTTAAAATTATTTTTTTAAAGTGAGGTAGAATCTTTTAGCTGACATTATATGTATTTCCACGAAAACTGTCAAGCAGGAAAAAGAGCACAGGTCCAAAAATAGGATGTAGAATGTAGTTTCTGTCCATTGTAAAATATAGAATATTTGTGATTTTTTTTTTTTTTTTTTTAATTGTAATATGGCCAGCTCAGCTGCCCTGGAGGATGGGGCTGGTGCAGCATGTGGTGCTGGGGATTGAACCACTGTCCCTGCAGTTGCCTAAGCTTGCCTAAGCAGGCACTTTAGTCCACTGAACCATCTTGTCAGCCCCATGGAATATTTGTGCTTGATTTAATTTTTTGCTGCTGGATCTTTTTTAGTCAAATACCAGTTCATAACAATGTAAATATCGCCATCTGTTGAACATAAGCAATTACTACACTTCAGTTCCTTGCTAATTACTTGAAAATTATGAGGCAAGGACATAAGTTCCTAATTATTCTTTGTTTTCACACTCAAATTGTTTAACTTTCTATTTTTACATTTCTTGTATGCTTTTACTAAATTAAATTTGGATTATTGTCACCTACAAAGATCTTATATTTACAAAAGTCAATGCAAAGTTGATTTTCATAATCCAAAATATATACCAAGTCTCTCAGAGGCAGAATTTTACAGACTCGTAACTTTTTTCATGATGTAGTCTGGAATCTTTCCATTTTTTACCTTTAAAGAATGTAGTTAACATAATTAAATTATTTTATTGAATTAAATAAGAAAAAGGAATTCCTACATGGCCATTTCCTAGTTTCAAAAGAAATTACAACTTGAAAGTAATTAATTGGTTGCATTGTTAGTAATCATTCTGACCATGATAGAAATTTTAATTTTCTCTTTTATGTATCTTGGTCACCTTGAAATTTCAGGAGACCAAGTTCTGCTTTTTTATTTATCTAAAGGTTTCATTATCATATGATCCTTTATTAAAGAAATTTAATTAATATATTACATGATATAAAGTAAAGCAATTGAATAGTACAGTGAACATTAATTTTCCTTTTCTACATTTATCTTAAAATTGTTACACTTGTTCCATGTACATATTCTTTCATATTTCTCTTTTTGTTATCTATTAAGGGTATTTCTTGAATGCTACTTCTGTGTCTGATTGTATAATTGTATAACTGTTCATCTTGCAAATGCACCTAACCACTCAAAGAATCTAAATTCACCTTTTTAAAAAGCAAAGAATATGGTAAAGCGAGGATAACATCTGTAAATTTAGTACTGCACACTTACTTTTCTCATATAGTTACCATTTTCTAGTAATCCATGAGAAAACACATAGGAATTTCTTTAAGATTTTAAGTGTTTCATGTAGCTATGTCATTGATTGGACAAAGGAGGAATTTGAGGTTTTAATACAGAGAAACAACACTTACTAAACAAACAGTGGAATCAAATTTATCCTCAGGTTGTTTCAGTGGAGTCAGATGTTTTTTGTTCAAATCAGTGACACAGGGCCGGCCAGATCGCTCAGCAGCTTAAAGTGCTTGCTTAAGCAGACACAGGGACCAGGGTGCACTCCCTGGTATGCCATGCCAGCCCCCCTCCCCAAGGTATACTGAGACTGCAATTGAGACTGAGTGTGGTGGCACACACCTGTAATCCCAGCACTTGGGAGGCTGAAAACAATAGGGTCACTATAAGTCCTATCTGTGTAGTGAGACCCTGTAGACCCTGTAGACTCCATACTAAATACACACTAAATAAATGAAATCAATGACACACTTAGTAGGAATGTTGGATACATATCACATAATGTTAAGAAAGTATATACACCTACCACTTCCCCTCTGTTTAAAAAAAAAAAAAAATCCATTTAGTTAGGTATATAGCTTAGCAGCACAGTGCCTGCCTGACAAGTGCAAGGTCATGAGTTCAATTCCTGGTGCCAAAGAAAAACACCTCACCCTTTTAATATTTGACTAAAACAATGAAACATTAATTCAAGAGATTAAAAAATGTGAAAAACAGAAGTGATGTTGTTAGTAATGACTGAAATAACGCTCATTATTGGAGACTTTTTTAGAAAACCCAAATGCACAAATACTGAGAAGTTATGGTTGTTGCACATCCTGGAGGGAATTATATATGATAGAAAGTGATTCTTTTTTGAAATTAAGTTATTGGTACATTTTATGTATACATAATTATCATATTCATTATAAGAATTTTTTACCTGTGCATGATATATCTTGATTTTCTTTCTCTCTGTTTTTTCTTATATATTCCCCTGCCCATTCTTAAACCTTGATGACTTTCTTATTTACAAAAGCTTTTTTTTTTTTTTTTTTTCCATTCTAAGTGGTTTTCTGTCATCTTTTTTCTGCAATGATTTACAGTCCAGAATACAGAGAGGACTTACAGATGAAATTTACTAAGTAACAGCGTCTGTACTTTTTAAATCCTGAAGAATGGGAAACAAGAGTTGAAAGAGATGAACATACTGCTTTTCATAAAAGCAAAAAATTAACTACTAAATCATAAACTAATTTGAGTTTGACGTCATTTGGAAAATATCAGAAGGTATTCTAAAAGTATAGAGAGTAAATTCCAAGGAAAAGGAGGCAGAATTTCCTGGACTCAGAGTAAGTTCTCAGCAGCAAATTACATCCAGCTTAACAGATTTTGGATGACTGAAGGAAATCATAATGTCAAGAAGTCATCAAAGAAAAGCTCTTGAGAGCCTTTGGAATGGAATACTGAAATAGATGAATGATCATCAAGTTTCTGGATTGATAGCAGGTTGAGGAATTTAACCAAAAGACTATCTAAAGAACCAGTTAATGCCTAAAACACCTTTACAACCTGCTGCCTTTATTTTTGGAAAAATAAAGTAGGAAGCTGTAGCATGCACATTTTCTAACTAGAACATCCTTAAAAAATCTATTGGTAATTTAGGAAGGTGGACCAAATCTAGTAAAAAAGAATGATGAAACTTAATGCAGTATAATTATGTGCAGCTTGAATGAAAACATTTTGCTCTTCTGTAGCACCTGGACTATGGAGGATAAGGCTTGTGCTACCATGCCCCTGGCTGGGTGCTAGTTTATAGGTGAGTCAGGTAGGTTTGACAGATTCATAGTCTGGTGGAGTGACTACAATAAAAAGGGAAGTACAGCTTTAGGTTTGATACTTTTTATAAAGAAACAGCAATACAGTGATTATAATGAAGGGATGTAAAAGTGATATCATTGAAAATTAGTTAAGGAAAAAGAAGGTATTTGCACTAAAACATGAATGATCTGAATAAGTCAGTCATGCCTATGTGAAGGATTCATGCTTTCTAGGCCCAGAGAACACAGCCTCTGAGCTGGACACCAGCTCAGGGTATGTGAAGAACTTAAGGGAGCTATGAATGGAACATGGTAAATGAGAGTGAAGTAGCTGGAGACCAGATACTTTGTTGCCTTGAAGGTTATGTTACAGAGTTTAGATTTTTTTTTCCCAATTAAATGAGAAGCAAACTATAGGATTATAATCATGACAGTAACATCTGATACATGTTTCAAAAATAACTCAATATTATGGAAAATTAATTGTAAGAGAGAAAGGAAACAGGAGACTGTTCTGAGTAAGTATTAACATAGTTTAGATAAGAGACAACAGTGTCTTAAGCCAGTGGAAATGAAGAGAATTGAATGGTTTACATTTTAGAGGGAAAGTTGGCAGGATTGTAGAAATAGGAGAGTGGAAAGTTGATAAGTCATTTAATTTGTTAGAAATTCAGTTGGTAAAGGTCAGTTCAATGAATAAAGCTGGTAGAATCAGAAAGTGGGAAGATGCTTACAATTCAGGTTTTAGATGTACTGTACTTGTTGAAAGAAAAGGTGAAGGTAATTTTAACGTGCATGGCTGAAGCATTTCTGATGTAAGAACCTTCAGAAAATATGTCACTGAAGTGAAGAAATAAAAAATTCACTAGCTGAGTTGATTATTTATTGATTTAATGTGATGACATTGCAGTCATTAAGGAAGAATCTAGAAAAGCATAAGGAGAAAGGCATTGAGCCAGGACTTAGAGCACATGGGGGATGAGGCAGAAAAAAGACAGTGAGGTGGGTTGGTAGTTAGTGGTGAGACCAGACGGTATCAGAGGATGGATGATTATTGTAAGACACAGTGATGAGAACACCTGCTCCTCATTGTCAGCTGACATTGTATGAGGTGTGGGAGAAAAGACAGCCATTGAAGGAACAGCACAGAAAGCATAAATGGTAAAGGATATAAGAGAATAAAAGTTTGTAGGAGCTGAGAGGGACACGAATTGATTAGATTAGTAAATGCACAAATCAATAAAGATACAAGAGTCAGGAAAGGGAAATTTCTGAAGGAATTTTACACAACAGGATTCAGTAGGTAAACAGATACCGAGAAGATGGAATTAATCTTGATGGATCTTCTAGAAGAAGTTAGGCACAAGAATGTAAGGCCTATGAGGAGAGCAAAGTAAAGTGGACACAGAATTATGTGAAAGTACCTGGTACAGAAGTGCAAATTCAGGTAATTTTTTTTTTTATTGTTTTTTGTTAGTACTTGTTTGTTTTGTCTAGCTAGAGTTAGCATTCCACTTGGCTGTTCACTGCTGCTGGAAGATACTCACTGGAGCTTGCGCTGCTTCTGTGGCCTCTTCAAGAACTTTTGAATGTGAAGAATTCCAACAGATTCACTTTTACTTTCAGATGACAGGTTGATTCAACACCATATGTTGCTTATCCTGAGTCAGATATAAATTTTTATAATGGTTTTTTAAAACTAAAAAGTGTAAAATATTTTGCCCATGCGGAGCTATCTCTAACTAGTAAATGTCTGAACTCGCTGGTAGGAATGACCCAGGCAAGAAAATGATGATGCAGAGGGCATACAGTGGATGTGAGGGCTTTAGTTAATGTCATCAGGCTTTTATCAGGGACTGTTCCAAAAGGTTTTTAATTTGCTAGTATATGTTAAAATACACATATTGGGCTGGGGAGATAGCTCAGTGGAATAAGTGCTTGCTCTGCAAGCACAAGCTCCTGAGTTTGTACTGCCAAAAAACTCAAAAACAGATAAATTGATAATTGATGCCACTAAGAACTAATGTAACTTTAAAAAATAAAAAAATGTGCATATTATATGTAGTATATATTCATCTTTACCAGTTTTGTCTTTAGACTCAGAAAATTTTGTCTGTACAGATCAAGGAATTACTCCCATTGAATTCACAAAATACTAAGACTAGACACTTAATAATAGGAAGCCACTTTAAGGAAGGATAACAGGCACAAGAGGAGTTAAGACAGTGTCTCAATCAAAGGCAAGAGAAAGTAGAATATATTTATCAAGAGAAGTCTTCCCCCCAACATAAAGGCCTTAGTTCATCTGGTATAAGAAAAATTATCAAACTAGGTAGTTTAAATATCAAACATTTGTTTTTTTGTGGTTCTGGAGGCTGAGACGTGCAAGGCGTGCTCTGGTACATTCAATGTCTTGCCAGATCTGCTTCTTGGTCATAGAATAACCAGGGAGCTTTCTGAGGTATCCTTGATAGGTCCTAATCTGGTCTAAGGAATTAGGTGATAAAGTGCTTGTATAACATGTTCAAGGCCCTAGGTTCAATCCCCAGTACTAAAATCAATCAATCAATCTATCCCGAAACAATAATGTCATACAAAAAAACTAATTCCATTCCCATTCCATTAACCTAGTCACCCACTTCCTAATATCATTACATGGAGCTTTAGGATTTCAACATATGAACTTGGAGGTGGAGCACAAAGTTGAGTAGATAGCAGCAAATGTTTTAGTTCCTTCATCAATATCCCTTTTGATTTCCTAATTTCTTGCTTCAGTAACAGTGAAGCTCCTAAAAAGGTAATTCTTTGGGCCAGGGACATAGCTCAGTGGTAGAACACTTACCCACGAAGCATGAGGCTTAGTTCCATTCTCAGTGCAGGGAAGGCAAGAGAAATTTTTAAGTATTTTTTTGCTATCAAAAGAAATGTGAGGGCCACTGGGATGGCTCAGCGGTCTAAAGCGCCTGCTTAGGAAAGCTTTAAGTAGCAGCAGGGACTGTGGTTCAATCCCCTGCACCACATGCTGCGCCAGTCCTGCCCCCAGAGCAGGCTGAGCCGGCCATAGTATAAATAAATAAAGTTTAAAAAAAAAAAAAGAAAGAAAGAAAGAAAGATGATGTTAAAACATACTTTTAAAAAAAAAGAAGAAGAAAGAAATGTGAATTTGGAGCCAGCCAAATAGCTCAGTGGATTAAAGTGCATCCAAGCAGGCACAGAGGCCAGGGGTTCAATCCCTGGGCCTGCCGTGCTAGCCTTTCCCCCAAAGTGTGCTGATGCAGCAATTGAGAAGGCAGTGTGGGGCGCATCTGTAGGAGCCTGTAAACAGGTGGATCACTACAAGTCTGATTTAGTAGTGAGACCCTGAGCACCCTGTAGACCCTTCCCTAAAAAAAAAAAAAAAAAAAAAAAAAAGTGAATTTGGATGTTATATTCATGTTTACTAATTTACATCAAAACCTTTTAGTCCTAGACACATAATCTTCCCCCTGCCACATCAAAAATACAAGATGATTGAAATCAGTTAATAAATTCAGGTGCAATTCAGAGTTCCAGAAGTTCACACCTGAGTTTTAGTTGATTTAATTTTTCAGAAAGGGGATCCTAGTTAAAAGTCGCCAAAACATGTTTGTTGTGAGAAGCCAGTAGAAGATACTCATTTTCCCAGAAGATTGCCAGTTTCTTTGGCTAAAATTGCTTTGCTATGTTGTTGAACTCCCAAAAGGCAGTGTTGCAACTATAACTTCGTTATATTTCTAATTTCTGCTTTTGCACTGTTACTACATGAGTGAAAATACCAAGTGCAGTTTGTTAATTTTCACCTTTACATGCTATAAAATACATACTTTAAGATTTGTGACCTTTTACTAAAAACTTGACAAGAAGAACTACATGTCACTGATGTTTTATTTTTATGGAAAATAAGTGCATCTAATTTTTAACTGGCAACTACAAGATTTATTTTGTTTCTCTGTACTGGGGATTGAACCCAGGGCTTTTCCACTGAGCTACATTCCAGCTCTTTATTAAAGTTTTAATTTTGAAACATGTTATCTCTGACTTGTTGAGGCTGAACTTGAACTTGTGATCCTTCTGTCTCCGCCTCCCAGAATATGGGGATTATAGGTAAGCATTACCATACCTGGCTTGGATGTTTTTATGCTGCAAAGAAAATGTCTTTTTTCTTTTTTTGTCCTTTTGAGACAGTTTCACTATGCAGGCTGGCCTTAGGCTCACTTTGTAGCACAGGCTGGGCTCAAACTCTCAGCAGTCCTCTTGCCCCAACCTCCTGAGTTCTGGGGTTACAAGTGTGCATGACCACACCTGACTCTCAGATGTTTTAAAGGTATGTCAGGGGTTAATAATTCAATCCTTAAAAAGCAAAGCATTGCTCCTTAATTTGCATATAATTCCATCAGAATCTGGATCAGGCAAATGAACATGTAGAAATATTATTACTGAGAGAATAATTTTAACATTCTGCAACTCAGTTTCTGTTCTGTCCATTGTACTGAAGCTATTCTTAACATTGTTGGCAGGATAGTGGCTCTACCATGTAAATTAATCATATTAGTAAGTTGCTGGGGATAATTTTAATACTCTGTAAACTTACTGTATGTCTTCTAAATCTTAATAAAAAACATTTCATACATGTATATTAAATACTAAACTAAAATGGAATAAATAATATTATACTTAATCATAGCCTGAATTATGGAAGCATTTGTTTAATCCACTGGAAAATAATCTATTGTGAGTGAAGTTTCATAAATAAAAGGAAAGTTGGTGTGGGAAGATACTTGAGAAGTATATCATGGCAGGCTATTCAGGAATACCAACTTGTTAAGGATTTTGGATATTTTGCTTACTGCAGTGAGAATCTTCTGCAAGGTTAAGTAGTTACTGTAATTTGTTTTCTTTTCTCAAGGCACTGTGGCTGAACTTGGCCATGCCAGACAACCCAGGACTTTCTATATGGCAGGACTGAACAAGAGGAGAATGAAAGGAGTTAGTTCTGAAACTACTGATATAAGATAGTCTTTGTAAATGAGAAGGGGAGGGAGCCACATCGGATAGTGAGACAACTCCAAAATACAGTTGTGAGATAGAATAATTGGTATATGGTGATGGATGACTTGAGGTCGTAGGGAAGAGAAAGGTAAAAGATTTTCTTTTTTCAACCAAGTTTCTGGAAAGGAGAAGTACGTCAAATTGGAAGAGCACATTTTGAGAAATGTTATGTGTTCATTGGAGAAAAGTTATTTCACTTATGCTGTGATTAAAATATTCAGAAATAATTGAAAACATTGGCCGCTGTGCATAAAGAGCTGAGCTTGAGTTAGATCTGGGACACTCGTATGAAGAAGATGTTTAAAACTATGAAGGAATATTATGTCACACTACTAATGATAGTAGAATACCCAAAAATAGGGTATAGATTAGAAAAAGACAGTATGTGGGATCATTGTGCAAAAGACGGGAGGAGGGATGATCACTTGGTTCAGATGAGACTCAGTGAAATGAGGAATGTGCACCAAAACACAAATCTTGGACAATTACAATATATTTCTGAATCAGCTGAATTTGTATGAACAGAAGATAGAAGAGTGGTTACCAGAGGCTGAGGAGAAAAGGGAGTTGTTTAATATGTGTTCCAGACTTGCAAGATGAAATGGTTTTGGAATTCGGTTTTACTGTAACATGAATATGCTTATACATCTAACTGGACAGTACACTTAAAATGATTAAGATACTTAAATCCTTTGATATGTGAGGATTTTTTAGTAAAGAAATGATGAATACTCATTTTTAATCAATACATGAGGAAGTCTCCAATGACCTTGATGAGAATATGGTTTTATGGAGTGTTGGAGCTTAAAGCACCATTCCTAATGGCTTTTTTTTTTTTTTTTTTTTTTTTTTTGGGGACCAGGGTTCAAACTCACGATCTTGCACTTGCCAGGCAGGCACTTGTGCCTCTGAGCTGTCTCCCCAGCACCAAGCACCATTCCTGGTATACTGTTAATTTACAGTTTAGTTCTTAAGGGGAATAGGAAAATATAAGGAAGCATAATTTGTTTTTAAGAGAATCTGTAGCATTTCTTAATGGGGATACAGAACATCCCCATTAAGTCAGTTGTTTGAAGTCAGTTGACACACTTCCACAAAAGGAGCTAGACTGCATAGTATACAAATATTATTTGACAACTGTCAGGAGCGATGAATAGAAAAATATCTCACTTGCTCTCAGAAAATGGTAGAGATAGTGAGTTATTAAGATAACATCATGTGAAGCCGGGCGTGGTGGCTCACGCCTGTAATCCTAGCACTCGGGAGGCTGAGGCAGGAGGATTGGTGCGAGTTCGAGACCAGCCTGGGCTACAAAAGTGAGCTCAAGGCCAGCCTCAACTGCATAGCGAGACCCTGTCTCAAAAAGACAAAAAAAAAAAAAAAAAAAAAAAAAAA